>APFE030114826.1:3379-79983 GCA_000404065.3 Pinus taeda | reverse complement strand
AGAAAACTATTGCAGAGAACCAAAATGACTTGGATTCTAAGTTAAAGTTTGCTCTATGGGCTGATAGAGTGACTACAATAAGATCTACAAGAAAATCACATTTTGAATTAGTACATGGAACTCAGGCTCTGTTTCCAAGTCAACTTGTGAAGCCTATAATTGCAATGATTCAGGAGGCGAAAGAAGAACCCAATGCTTTGATAAGAAGAATGAGTAAAGTAGTGGAGCTAAGTGACAACAGGGACAAAGTAAGAGATAACTTGATTACACATCAATCAAAGATGAAAAGTATTTTTGACAAAAAAGCTATGGAGATTGACTTTAAAGTTGCAGACGTAGTATTAAGATGGGATACCAGAAGAGAAGATAAGGGTAAGCATGGGATGTTTGATCCTCTGTGCTATGACCATTTTAGAATTGTTGAAGCAAGGTCCAATAACACTTTCCCTCTTGAGAATCTTGATGATGAAACTCTATAGCAGCCTATCAATGGGCAATCCTTGACGCATTACTTCCAGTTTTGAAGCATAAGCATCTTATCATTGTAGGTATTAGAGTGAAATCAATGTACAAATGTGTTATAAAACCAGCTCAAGAAAAGATATAAAAGATAGATCAACGCCTTAGAATTCATCCTCTTCGAGGGGGCAACCTCCTTTACATTACATAAATGAACAATTCTTGGATTATACAAATGAAAAGACCTCCTTTCTTTATGTAGGAGTCTAAGGGGTCATAACATAATTAGAGCTAACATAACCATAATAATGTAAGGGCACAATAATAACAATAGTGGGCTTCTATGGGGCAATATAGTAACAATATGGGCACTACATGGGTACATCAATATAATAAGTGGGTTGTACTGATAACAATAAGGGGTTACACTAGTAGCATAGGGGCCTAACATGCCCCTCTCCTTCAAAAATAATTGTCCTCAATGCTTGAGTATTTCTTGATTCTTCTGTATAAAATTATTGTCCTCCCATGTGTAATCTTCAGTGGGTAAGCTCTTCCACTTGATGAGATACTCTGAAATTGATCGATTTCGTAGTTGTCGGGTTCTTGTTTCTTTGACTGATCCAAGTTCCAATATGATTTTTCCTTCCTCTTCAATTTCTGGCAATATTGTTTGAATTGGGATCTTTTGCAACTTTTGAATAGGTGTCCATACTTCTTTGTCCTTCTTCCATTCATCCCTTGAGTCATTTATCCAATCTGGTTGGATAATAGAAATAGCACAAAGAAATTCTTCTACATCCTCATCCTTGAAGAGTCTTCCCATTCGGTAAGGTCACCATTTTTTAAGTACATGTAGTATTGCCAACATTTCCTTCTCATAAATAGCTTGCTTGGGATGTAGCAGTAGAAATACCCAATGACCAATATCAAAACATTTTTCACTACGATTTTGATCTACCTTTTGTTTCGTTTGATTTTGCACCGAAGTGGCGTTATCTTTTAAAAGTTGGAGAACTTGTTGTTGATGCTCGATTTGATATTTCACTGCTTGAACCTTTTTCTTCTTGATATGTCCTTCTATCTCTAGAGTTTGAGGACTGGTAATTTCTTCCAATCCTTTACAAGATATGGTCAGATTCATTTCTTGATGCTCGATGTGATCTTTCACTTCTTGAACATTTTTCTTCTTGATATATCCTTCTATATTGATAGTTAGAGGAGTGGTAATTTCGACCAATGAATTACAAGATATGGTTGGATTCATTTCTTCTTTATCAATGTGATATTTCACTTCTTGCACCTTTTTCTTCTTGATATGTCCTTCTGTATTGAGAGTTTGAGGAGTGGTAATTCTTGCCAATGCTTTACAAGATATGGTCTGATTCGTTTCTTCTTTCTCTGGTGTGGGGTCCTAGCGTATATCCTCTTCTTTTGATTTTTCTTGATGGTTTTCTTCCTCCTCTTCATATTCTATGTAAAATAATTTCTTCTCAGCACACTTATGACCTTTAGTGCATTTTTTATCACAATTGTAAGAAAGCCCTTTTTCTCTTTTTTCTTCCAATTGTTGGGGTGTAACCCTTGTAGGTTGTGGAAGGCTAGGAGAAACAACACTTCCATATTTATAGTTGTGAGGCGTATGCTTCCTAGTTTCCATAATTTTTCTTTCCACTATGTCACAAATCCATTTTACTCTTTCCAATTGTTGTAGTGTTTCTCTTTGTATCCTCATAATGTGCTATCATTTCCTCCCTGAAAATTGACCACATAACAAGTTGTTTACGAGAACAAATCCCTTCATACCATAAAAATTGATCTGGTTTTAAATATGAAGATTCAATACATACCTTTTGTAACAGTGGTACACCATGTAGATCAAAATATTTCTCCATCTGAAGAATCCAATTTACCAGATCCTCGCCTTCAAACTTCCTCATATTGTTTTTTCTTGATTTTAGGAGCTTGATCTTGAAATGACTATAACTCTGTACTTTCATATCTTTAAGTTCTAAAATTGTGATCTGTAGTAGCCCTCTATGTCCTCTTTCCAATGCCACTAGTTTGATCCAAATTGGATTCTCCAAGAAAGAGTTACGCACAATCTCCCAAGATGACCTGATTATAGACCTTTCCAGAAGAGCAAACTTGTATGAAGCACCACATGTCACTGGTTCGACCTTTGGCTCTCAAAAATATATACAAGAAACTACAGTCCATCCTCCTTCTATACCTTATTACAAAATTTAAATCTGATGCTCAGAGAGAAAATTATGATAATTTTCCCAAGGTCACCTGTTTGGAATGTAATTCAAGAGTCTACAAAAAGACCAACTTCCTTAGATCATATCTTCGCAAATATACAGCGAAAAGCTTTGAACTTCGGAGCCGAGGTTCAACATGAGTTCTTCTCAAATTGTGTTTTTTTTTTTAGTTTCTGAAATGTCGCAAAAAAAAGTTATAGCGAAAATGCCACGATGACCTATTTAGAGCAGCGAAACCCTAGAATCCCAAGCTCTGATACCAAATGTTATGGAACCAGCTCAAGAAAACATAGAAAAGATAGATCAACACCTTATAACTCAGCCTCTTCGAGGGGGCAACCTCCTTTACATTACATAAATGAACAATGCTTGGATAATACAAATGAAAAGACCTCCTTTCTATATATAGGAGTCTAAGGGTTCATAACATAATTAAAGCTGACATAATCATAATAATGTAGGAGCACAATAATAACAATAGCGGGCTTCTATGGGGCACAATAGTAACAATATGGGCACTACATTGGTACATCAATATAATAAGTGGGTTGTACTAATAACAATAATGGGTTACACTAGTAGTATAGGGGCCTAAAAAAATGCCATAGAATTTAAATTTATTAAGCAATATATGACTCCATGCCCGAGCTGAAGGCACTGATCTGTGAACTATTGATTCTATGGCAAAAGCACTAACCCCAGGTGGATCCAAATGTTGTAGCATCCATTATCCATTGCTATTTAAGTTTTATTTTCAGTTTTATAAAATCAAAAATATGAAAGAAATGGTTGATTTTATATTTTCAATGGATTTGAAAGTGATACACCCATGAGAAGATCTGGGTCATTTGATCAACAAGCCATAGATCTAATGGTAATGGCATAAGTTAACTAGAATGGGTTTATTTTAGAGATCAGATGTGACGGTGTATCAAACACAATTTAAATTTTCTAAAGTCCAGGCCAATCTTAGCCGCCCATCGAAAGAAGCAGAATCCGATGGATATTGGGTTGGATATCGGGTTGAATATTAGGTTGGAAAGTGATCAAGTTCCATGTTTTAATCAGACCCGATAAATCATCAGATTCATTTTTTATTTCCTATTGGGTCAGCAAATCATAGGGTCCTGTCTTTAAAATCGGACCAGATAAATCATTAAATACAATTTTATGTCCTATTTAGTTCAAAAGGGAATCAAAGGTGTGTTGAAAAGGCATAGGAGATAGGTTTTATGAATCAGAGTGTTAATTCTTTTAAGTTTTGTGGGCCCGACCTATCGTTTAAATGTCATGCAAGTTCAAGAAGAGCGATCAAGCGGTAGTTTGATAAGTACTTTAAGGTGTGCTGTGGGGAAGCAATGAGCACGAAGGTTAGTCAATGTTTGACCCCCGCAATTGACCGTAACGTTAGCATAGTTGACCAAAATGTGCAGTTAGAAATCGCTATGGGAGTTCAACCTTGTTGAGGATACCATATGTTCTTTACCTCCCATAGTGCTTCCAAAGCCTTTCGCCCTTCATCATCTACTCCATTAAGGCTCAAAGATATATATTCGAACAGAGAACAACCATCATCTTCTAACTTCTGTTACTTCCTGTTATTTTATGTTCTTTAGAATGAGGTGTCTTTTACCCTCTGTGTAATATTCTGTAATAATTTTTACTTTAGACAGTTATGGAAATAGTTAAGCAGTTTGATAGTTTTGATGACTACAAACTGTCTCATAAGGTATAAAAAATGAAAATTTAGAGAGAAGGGGTTCAAACTTTGGAGGACCTAGATACTAGGCAACTGTATTCTTGATGCAACTGTTGATTAATGAAAGAATCAAAAGTTTTCCACACATTGTTGGGTAATATTTTGTGTCTTCTCTGTTACGTCTCATCATATGTTTTCTTCCATTAAGTATGGTAATGAAGTTGCAGATATTTATTTGCTTATGTAAATGAAGTTAAAATCCCTTAAAAGAGTGCTCCTATACTTGAATTTCTTACCTCTGCAATTCTTCTAAGTTACAAATAGTAGTTTCTGTGTAAGACATCATATTATCTTTAACTTCTCCAAGTGTCACAGACAGTAGATTCTATGTAAAATAGCAAGTTGTCTCTGAATTCTTCAAGTTTTCTTCATTTATCATTTATATTCAACAATCAAATGGAATTTCGATATTTTCATGTCACCTAAGTATTGAGGGTTAAAAAAAACCAAGTCTCCAAGGTCCTTCATTTGAGAACACAACATACAATTAAGTGACAAAAAAGGTGAAAATCATTATAATCATTAATGTCTTAAGCACAATTTCTACACAGTGAGGAAATTGGTTTCTTAAGGTACAACATCAACCACCAAAGCATAATGTTTCATTTGTGGTACCTCCCAAAAACCTAAGAATCCACTTAACTTCCATCCAATATTCTTTTCCTGGATTGTTCATGTACCTGCTTACAACTCCCAATGCATGTGCAATATCAAGCCTTGTGCAGACCATTGCATACATTAAGCTTCCAACTACTGATGCATATAGAAATTTAGACATATAATCCAATTCTTCCTAAGTATTGGGGCACATCTCCTTACTTAGTTTGAAATGGCTAGCCAAAGGTATACTAACTGGTTTTGCATTTTGCATACTAAATCTTTTCAACAACTTTTCTATGCACTCACTCTAAGACAATGTTAATTTGCGATTCTTCATGTCTCTAGTTATTCTCATAACAAGGATTTGTTTTGCAGCACCCAAATCCTTCATTGCAAATGATTTTTCCAATTTTCTTTTGAGCACATTTATTTCCTACATGTTAGAACTTGAAAGAAGCATGTCATCTACATACAATAACAATATAATATAGCTCCCATCATTTTTCCTTTTGAGATAAATACAATGATCGAACTGACATATAGTATAACCTTGTTAAGACATAAACCTATCAAACTTTGGATACCGCTGCCTTGGAGTCCGTTGTAAGCCATACAAGCTCTTCTTCAAACTACACACTAGTTTCTCCTTCCCTTTTACCTCATATCCTTGTGGCAGTTGCATATATATTTCTTCCCCTAAATCCCCATGGAGAAAGGTTGTCCTTACATATAACTATTCAATATGAAAATCTTAAAATGCTACTAGACATAAAATAGTTCTGATTGAAGTCATTTTAACTACAGGAGAAAATATCTCATCAAAGTCTATACCCTTTTTCTATGCAAAGCCCTTCACCACAAGTCTAGCTTTATATCTTTTTCTGCCTCCATCTTCTTCCTTCAACCTGTAAACCCATTCATTCTGCAATGTTATTTGACCTGTAGGAAACCTAACTAAGTCCCAAGTCTGGTTATGTGCTAAGGAGCCCATCTCTTCTTTCATGGCTTGCTCCCACTTCTTTCTAGTTTCTACCTGCACTACTTCTTCATAACATTCTGGTTCACCAGAGTCAGTCAACAATACATAATATAATGAAGGAGAGTATCATTAAGGGGGTCTAATTATCCTAGTAGATATTCTAACACCACTTTCAGGTGTTTGAGGTGCATGTTGCTTTTGTGGTTGTTGTTGTTGTTCTAGTTGTTGATCATTATTATTTGTAGGCACCTTCACTTTTTTTGTGATGTCATCAAGGACTATTTGTTCTCTGTTTTCTTTTTCCTATTTCTTTTCCTACATCTAATCCTTATACAAAACCTTTTTATTGAATATGGAATCTCTGCTACTAATGATTTTTTGTTTTCCATAAACATAAAAGCTATAACCAAAATCATAAACACCATATCCAATAAAGGTGCATTTCTTTTATTTTGCCTGGAGCTTTGTTCTATTTTCCTTAATAATGTGGACAAAAGCCTTAGAACAAAAAGTATTTAAAAATGAGTAGTTTACCTTTTCACTTGTCCATGCCTCCTCTGGAATACCACCATCCAAGGAACTTGAATGCCCTCTATTTATTAGATAAACAATAGTATCTATAACATCTACCCAAAATTTTAAAGGAAATCCTACATGCAATCTCATGCACCTTGCATGTTCCATGATTGTCTTATTCATCCTTTCTGACACACCATTTTCTTGTGGTGTTCCTGGAACTGTCATCTCTCTGCGAATTTCATTCTCTGAACAATACCTATCAAAATATTTGTTGCAATATTCACCTCCATTTTCTGATCTGAGACACTTCAACCTTTTTCCTATCTCATTTTCAACCAAATATTTCCATTTATTGAAAGTATCAAATACATCATATTTATTTCGAATACAATAAATCTAGGTTTTTCTTGTTGCATCATCAATAAAAGTAATATAATAATGAGAGCCACCGAGAGATGATACCTGAGAAGATCCCCAAACATCTATATGCACAAGCTCTAATTTTTCACTTTTCTTTTCTTTTCCAACTCTAAGGAACTTGACTCTCCTTTGTTTTCCATAAACACAATTCTCACAAAATTTTAAATCAGCATGTTCAAACCTGGCAACAAATTTCTTGAGTGAAGAATATGCATCCCCTTCTCACTTATGTGCCTAAGCTTATGATGCCACAATGCCATATCTTCTCCTGTAGAGGTTTAAGCATTAACATAATTAGAAATACCATTGCATGAATACAATGTACCAACCTTTTCTCTTTTTTCTATTACTAGGGCTCCTTTAGTGACCTTTTAGGTTTTATCTGTAAAAGTTGTTACACAACCTTCATCTCCTAATTGCCCTGTTTAAATTGGATTTTTCTTCAGATATGAAACATGCCTTACCTCTTTTAATAGCCATTGATTTCCATTCTATTTTTTTTAAACTATAACCATTCCAACATGGTTTATCATCACCCAGTCGAACCTGTCCAAACTATCCTTGAACATACTCAAGGAAATCTTTCCTATGAGGTGTGGCATGGAATGAGGCCACTGAATCTACCGCCCATGCATCAATAATATTTTCTAATGAAATAATCAAACCATCTTACAACACATTAGTTGTCACATTCACTTCATTAATGTTTTATTGATGTGTGTCTCCTTCTTTGTCCCTTCCGAGACTTGCACTCTTTCTTCGGGTGTCCTTCCTTCCTGCATTTCTAGCACACTATCCCCGATATGAACTTGGATCTTCCTTTCCTTGACTTACATTGATATCCTGGGCTCTTTTCTCTTTCCATTCTGCTTCCTCTTGTCTCTGCAGTCAAAGCATTACCTAATGTCTCACTGGAGCTTTTCCGTCACATTTCCTCGCTAAGGATTGCAACGACAACATCATCAAACTTTAAAGTACTAGATCTAGAGACGGAGTTACTAATGCCCATAACTAAACCATTCCAACTTTCTAGAAATGACCATAGAATTAATAGAGTCGTGACTTCATCATCAAAATTTACCCCTACAGAACTCAACTGACTCTGAATTGTATTAAATTCATTTAAATGATTAGTAATAGATTCACTTTCTGACATATTCATTTTAAATAAATGCTTCTTGAGAAATACCTTATTTGAGGCCGAGGTTTTTCATATAGTTTGTCCAATTCCTTCATTAAACCCTCTATTGTCATTTTACTTGAAATATTAAGGTCTACCACTACCGCTAGGCACAACTACATTATTCCAAGTGCCTTTCTATCGAGAATGTCCCATTTTGTGTCTATCATACTTTTCAACATCTTTGCCTTTCCACTAAATGGTAGGTACATATCTCTCTAATACATATAATCTTCCATTTGAATCTTCCATCTATGGTAGTTGTGGCCATTAAATGTTTTGACCCTAAACCTAGTGTTTTCCACCATTTCTCTCACTCGAACTAGAAACCCTTCTCTCTTGAAAGTTTATCATCCAAATAGACCTTTGGCTCTGATACCAGTTGTTAGAAATTTATATATTACAGGGCAATGAAACACATAAAATGTATTATCGAAATATAAACACAGAAAACACATAAAAATAGAGAGATGTAGATATATGTGATACACCTAATTTGGTCTACATCCACAGAGAAACAATGAATCCTTCATTTTATATTGGCCAACAAACTGAAGAGATACAACCTACATCAGATCTGTTGTAATTCCCTCTTCACTCTCACACAATCTCCTCTCTCTTTCTCACTCAGAATACAGATATAGATACATACAATACACTTCTGTCATATATAGTGAGGAGTTGCCTTATAGGGCAAAAAACCCTAAATTAAACATAACTTCTACCGTGAGATCTCCGCCTAGTGAACGACCCAGATTGACTACGAAATTACAACATTTTACAAGGAAATTTTACATATACTTTTAGGTTCAGGGGCACTGCCCCCAATCCCCTGCCAAGGGGGGGGGCACTCCGAAAGATCGTAGATGTCCCCTTTGCAGCGTAGTTTTTACGGGTGAATTGGGTGGCAACGTGACGATACCTCTAAATAAAGAAGATAATCAGGCTCCACACCCAATGAATTTGGTTAATCTCTGTCCTTTGATGAGATTTGTTGGCTTGATTTCCATGTCATATTCCATAATGATGGAAATCCATTTGCCTCTCTTGTCATCCGGTCCATTCTATTTCAAGATGTCTTTAACTACAACATTTGGTACATAAGCAATTATATGAGAATGAAGGATATATACTCTGAAATCTTTAATTTATTTTATCAGTGAAAGGCCATTTTTCCATTATGTTGTACTTAAGTGCAAAATATCTTAAAGACTTTCTAATGAAAGAAATATGCTATTCATATCCATCGGTATTTTTCTGCAAAAAGACGACTACAACAGTACGTTCAGAAGCAGAAAAAATAAAACTATAAAATCTTTAGTAAAATCTGGACTAATAAGGATTGGTGCCTTGGTTAATGCCTATTTAACCTTGTCAAATGATTTCCTAGCTTCAAGGTTCAACCTAATTTCAGAATCTCGTTTTAGCATGTTTTTGATATTTTTGAAAAGTTCTGCAAGGTTAGAGTTAAATCTTCTTAGGATGTTTGTTCTCCCAATGAATGATTGAAGTTCTTTAGTATTTCTTGGATGATTTATTTTTAGAATAGCTTCAATCCTTTTAGGATCAATTCTAATTCCTTCCTTACATATAATGTGACTAAGAAATTTTCCTCCTTCAAGGCCAAACATTGTTTTATTATGATTTAATGAGATCCCAAACTTTCTGCACTTTTCAAAAACTCTTCTTAAGTGCATGAGATGCTCTTCATCAGATTTAGAATATATAGTTATGTCATGCAGATAGATCATAATAAATCTGCCAATTTCATTAGCAAAAGCAATATCCATTGCTCTTTGAAATGGCCCCAGAATTCATTAACCCAAAAGGCATCTTCACATACACGAAGATACCCCATGGAGTGGTAAAGGATGTTTTGTCCTGATCCTCTAGATGAACTAAGACCTGATTATAACCTGAGAATCCATCTAATAAGGAAATTTGAGAGGATCCAACTACCTTTTGCAGAATATGATCTATTTTAGGTAAGGGATAGTTGTCTTTTAGGGAAACTTTGTTTAGGTTTCTGAAATCTGTACACAATCTGATTTCACATGTTTTCTTCCTAGTTGGCACAATGTTGGAAACCCACTTAGAGTACCTAAGAGGAAATATGATTTTGGAACCATACATTCTTTTGATTTCTTTTTCAATTAAAGGCATCAAAACCAAATTTATTTTGCGAATTGTTTGTTTAAAGGGTATCTGATCTTCCTTAGTTGGAATTTTGTGCTGTATAATTTCTGCGTCATATGTTTTAAGATCTTCATAGCTCCAAGCAAAAGCATCACTAAATTCCTTGAATATAGCAATATATTTTTTCTTTTCAGCTACTAGGATTGATTTAGACAGTTTTATGATTTTGGGGTCGTTTTCAATACCTAAGTTACAATCTTCAATTGTTGTTCTTGAGGTCTCAATCTTAGGACTTTTTGAAACATCATTAAATGGAATTTTTCTTCTAATGGAACTAGGACTCTAGGGAAAACATTATCTTTAATATGTAGTGTTTAAAATCTTCTTTTCTAGGTTTATTTCAAGCTATTATAGCTTATTTACAACCTTATCTAAGGGTGTATTTACATATAAATCATTTAATTGCCTTTTTGGATCAAAATGTTCATCAATTTGGCTATCTACTTCAGGTTCTAAATCAATATTGTCATCTTGAAATTTATCTTTTGATTACAGGAAACTTTCAATCTGTTTATCATTTCCAAACACATGCCAATACCTCATGTTATCAGGCACACCTGGTCTGTGCTTTACCTCCACAACATATTCTTGATTAGGATAAGGTATTTTGCAAGAGCTAGCTAAAAAAGCTAGATTGTTTGGAATGATGTTTTGTTTTCTAGGAATTGCTGAAAGATCATATTCAAGAAAACTCTCTAGGAAGTCAATCACATCATTTTTGTATGCTCTCATCCTAGGATGTTTGGCTGAATATTCTCCTTTAACTTTTTAATGATTATTTCAGCATCCCCCTAAAGGGAGATTCTTTTGGCACCTAACTTTTCTAACAACTGCAACCCTAGAATAAGGGCTTCATACTCTGATATGTTGTTAGTACATAGAAAATTAAGCTTATATGGGTGACCCTCATCATGGTTATTTCCTATGTTAACCACCCAAATTCTTGCTCCAGCCATGTTTGCTGGAAGAGCCATCAAAACTCATGTTCCAAAGTGGTTCAGGAGGAATTTTTAGCTCTTTTATTTTTGTTTGGGTTGGGTCTGTTTTAGAAATTTTAGTTTTAACCTTTATTTCTTGAGTATTGATATCCCCATCATTGCAAAGAATAAAAGAATCCAATTCCGAATGAACAGAATAAAGTGGATAGTTTTGAGATGTGCCTTGGCTACTCACCATGAATTTCATTAAGGTCTCCCTATACAGTCATATTCGTTGCCCAAAAACAGGCATGGTAGCAAAGGTCATGTCCATTTGTAGGGTAGCTTGTAGTTTTTCTCCCCATGATCATGAAAACATCAAGCCATAATTTCGGAGAATGTTTGCAACCATTATGTCCATTACTAGACTTTTAGCAAGGATTTGGGCTAAAGTAACACGTAGGTCTTTGATAAGACCTAGGCATTTAAATTTGCTAGAATCAGAGGAGTACAAGTCTTTGTAGGGTATAGTAATGTGAAGTCCTAATTCTCCATCATAGCTTTAGGCATTAAATTTTGGGATGCACCTAAATCTAACATAGAATTATGGAGAACCTTGCCATGAATATTTAGGCTAACATAGAATGGAGGAACTTCTCCCTTGAATGGTTTACCCTTAAATTTTGGTCCAAATAAGAGTTTAGGTTGCTCATCATTCAGATTTAAAGAGTTAGTGTTTTCCCGAGTGTTTAAGGCTTTCATCACTTGGGGTTTGTACATATTTTTTTCTCATTAACTCTGTGAGAGGAATAGGAATTTTCAATTTCTCCAGTTCTTTCTCAATGTTGAACGATGTTTGAATCTTAAATGAACTGGGAAATTCAGATTGTCCTTGATTTGTTTTTTCATAGGATCTTTTTGCTAACTAGTGGTTGGGGCATCTATTTGAGTAGTTTTAGAAACACTGTCAACAACATTTTTCACAGGGATTTCTAACTTTTTCTTACTAGAATTATCCACAGTTTTCTTGGGAAGACTATCTGTGGTTTTCCTAAGTTCATTTTCAGATGACGTTTTAGTAGGATTATCTGAGTTTTTGCATTGAGAGTATCTGAGTTCTATTTACTCCTAAGGTTGTACTGCCTATGGATTTCCATTATATAATTTTCAAACCCTTGTTTATATTCATTAGACTCTTCGGAATCTAACTCATTTTGAACTAGGAGAAAAAGTTATTGCTACTCTTGGGTGAGGAAAACGACTTCACCATCACTTATTCCCATAAAATTTATTTGATTATCATCTAAATCTTCCACAATATACCTGTCATCATTAGTGTAATTTTACTAAAAAGGAGGCCAAATCTACTGGTCTATACCCTTTTGTTCTCTTTGTTTAATTTCGAGAACATTCTTTCTAAAGTTTTCATTTCTAGCTTGTTCTCTCTTACTTGAGTTTGGTCATTAATGTTTACTTTTTGCATCATCTGATTCACTAGTCTCATTAACTTATCAATCTTATGATCAACAATAGAAGTAGAAGTTCTTATTTTATGGTAACTCTGTGTTCAAAGTTTAGTTTGGCTTTCTTGGCCAAGATGTTAACTTCAACTTTAATTGCATTTGCTTGCATTTCTTCCAAAGTTGCCAGGTCTCTCTCTCTAAGTTGATATTCCATGTCTACATTGAAACCGTCTAGAAAATCAATTAGAGCTAGGTGAGGGGAGGGCTTGATGTCATGTGGAATGGCATTGTAAACAATATTGAACTGTTCATAATATTCTTCAACACTTTCATTAGGTTTTCTTTCTGTGTTTTATATTCATTTAGGAGTTGAAGTGGAATTTTCTTCATCTCCCATCTAGCTAAAAAGGTTTGATGGGAAGAATCAAGGTTGGATATACTTCCTGTAGGTAAAACCCTAAACCATTTCTTGACATCACCTCCTAAAATTTGGGCAAACAATCTCATTTTAACATCAGCTTCATCTACTTCTTGGAGGTCAAACACATCATTCATCATATCCACATGCTGTTGAGCAGTATAAGCACCAATGTTATCAAAGGTCACAATTTTAGATTGTTAATATCTAGGCATAGCATTAAGCTAGCCTCATAACACCAAAGGTGCATACCTATCTGTGATACTTGTTCTGGAGGATTCACTTGAAGATGGATCTAATGGAGGTGTAATTTTGATAACTACAGGGATAGTAGGAATAATAGTTTGAGAGATCAGAGGTGAGGAAGTTGAAACTATGGAATGAGTAGGACTTGGAGGTTGTAAATGAACAGACTAGGAAGACTGATTAGAAAAAGAGGCTATTGTAACTGTCAAAGTAGAAAATTGAACAAAATGTTGAATAAAAGCTTCTTCAATAGCTTGCTCCAACACTAAAACTAGACCTTGCAATTTGTCAAAGTGCTCTAAAGATTCATTCAATATTAGGATCTACTTCTAGCAATTTGGTTTCGTGTATGTATTTTTGTAGTATGGCTTTAGCAATGGTAGTTTGATCTACGACGGCCTCAAACTTTGATCTAAAAAAACTTTGTTCGCAAGGAAAATCAAACTCTATATCTTGTATAGTTTCAAATTTATCTAGGAGAGAATTAGACCTTGTCAAAGGAATATTCCCAGGAAGAGAATTGAATCTAGACAATGGGCTATTGCTACCTTGACTATCTATAAAACTCTTCTTTCTCAGCAACTTCTCAGGGTAATCTACAAATTCATCAGGATTAAGGCCAGGGTGAGATTTAGTGAAAATCCTTTTAGGATCCAGGTCTATTAAAAATCATCACGCAAATAAAGTCAAATCAATGACATAGTAGAATATTTACAAAATAACAACCTCACCTCATGTATTTGATAATAATGATATTACAGTCGTTTAATGAAATATTGATTAAAACCAGGGAATAATAATGTTTCAGAGTAAGAAATATTCTTCCTGAGTATGGTCGCCACTATGTTATTGTTCTGTATTTTTGACGTTTAGGGAGTAAACACATAGGACAATCAAAACAACTTTGGAAGCTAGGATCTAACCCTACCAGCTTCAAAGAGGGATCTCTTTGTTTAAGTTATCTTTGTTTTATGGGTAAATTTTAGGTCAGTTATGATTGTACTTGTTTATTTTCTTTGAAAGGTTTGGTTGGTTTGAGTGTGATAATTCCACTTGGATATGGAGTCTATAAACGAAAATGGAGTTTTGCATCAATTTTTAGAGGAGTTCTCATAGGGAAATCTAGGTTGCACTAAATGGATCTTTTCAAATGAATTGTGGAAAAGCATAAGTGTAAGGTTCAATAGAGACCAAGAAAAATTTAAGAATTCTTTGATTTGACTTCAGTGGAAAACATTAAAATTAACAACAACCATAATAGGGTGCTCTGAGTAACGAATCCTATTTATCAAAGTTTCTGTTTATTAATTCAGAAATTTAGAATAATAGAGAAAGGAAAAAAGAATGTTTAAACAAATAGATAGAAGAGACACATCACCATTTAGTACATGGCATGAATCTTGTGAAACATCCTTCTATTATTGATGCTCCAGTGCTTTAAAAATTACAATATGAAGAAGGAAATTACATTCGGAAATAAACACTTAATACTTCAAACAGTGAAGTATTTATAACAAAAAATTACAAAAATACTTTACAAAATCATTGTTGAACTTACAATGTATTATTAGCCTAATTTCAAATGATATCATCTAATCCTAGCATAAGGATAGGTCATGTAGGCTTATGAAGGAACGGTAGCCCTGTTTTGATGGTTCCAGTTGTCGAGTCACCCTAAAACAGTGTTGAGATGCTGAACTGACTGTTGTGCTGGTGGCTACACTGGTAAAGTCATTTTTCTACTCCTAAGTTATCATTCAATCTCGTAAATCAACCAACTCCTCCCATCTCTTTTCATCTGGCAATGTCAACTTTCTTACCTTACTGTAAATTTCATCTAGCTCTATGTATTTGGAAAAAGTTGGTTTTATGGTAAAAATGTGTTTTAATTCATTCTGCACATGGACATCATTTGACATGATCTGCAAGAATTCCTTTGTTCTCATACTTCCTTTAATTCCACTAAACTTAACATTGCTTTTAGCTACTTATTTCATCATCAGGACATAGTCTTTCTGAGTGACCAACTTTTCATTTATGACGTAGATACTAGGTAGTCCCTTTTTCATTAAGGCTTCAATATTGTTTGTAAACATGTTTATCTGTAGCTCTAAGGTTCCACACCTTTCTTCCAACTCATCAATGAGATTTCTCTTTGTCAAGACATTCTTGACCACCAAAATGGTGGCAGTTCTGCCACTAACTCCTACTTCCTCCAGCTCATATATGGACTTTGAATCTAAGAATTTAATTGTGTTGGTAGCTTTTGTTGGCATCTCTGCCAACTTCTCCCTTCCTTGCACAATAGTTTATGTTTCCTTCTCTATTAGCTCTTTCTGCTCAAATATGATATGGATAGATGGGAAAATCTAATTCATAAGTCTAATATGTTCATCCAAATAGTTTAGTTGGATTGGGCCAAGGTATGTTCAATTGAAGTGTCTCTCTCTACCTGGCGCAAATTTCCTAATAGTCTCTAGGGTTTCTCCAATTCAGTAGTCGGAGCAGCTTCAACTTTAGCCTTTTTGACGTCCAAATATTTGAGTTAGCCCTGCAAAGTCTCAATTTCCTTTCATTGCAATGACATGTTTTGAATTGTCTGTGTAACTTGTTCAACACTAGGAGTCTGAGTTGAAGAAGTAGTTGCAATGGCTACTCCTATTGATGGAAGTTGAGAAAGAGGTACATCATCCAAGGGGACAATGGCCATCTTCATAATTTGTTCCTTATCCTTTATTAGTTTCTCCAACTCTGCCTCCATCTGCCTAATATGTATATTTTGGTCTATGATCAATTTTATCATATCTGGTTTCTATGCTTGACCCTCTTCAATGTCCTTGGTCATTCAATCTTTTATGGCTGACAACTTCAGTTGTTTCCTCAATGCTACATCTTTAGGGTCATACCTTATCTTGATCATCAAGTATTCCAAAGACTTGTTCCTGTTATCTTTGGCCAAGGAGGATAAATTCTCAATCTTTAACTGTGACTGTACATTTGCAAAAGAAACCTGTAAGTTGGATAAGGAAATGGAAGTGTTAGTCAGAGTGGAGGATATAATCTCACCCATTCTCTTTTGCATCTCCATTTGATCAATGGGATATATGTCTTTTCTGTTGAATTCAAAGGTGGTGCTCTTGTATTCCGCTGTTGACTTGGGTTGTGGAATCTGGGCCTCAAGAAAGACCATCTACATTTTACCATGCTCTATATCAAATACTAACAACAATCTACTTTGTGAACTGGAAGTCTTCTTCTAGAATTGGTTATAAGTGATGTTTTTGAAAATTTCATTATGAGCTTTATCTCCCTGTACCTGTCAAAAACTATCTTTTCTTTATCTGTTTGGACAGTTTGTGATTCCAACTCAGTCTCCTTATGACCTTGTGAAGATGAAGGTTTAGAAGGAGATGCAGTGAATTTGGTGGTTTGCAAGTGGTGAAACTGTGATGATAATTGTTGCCTGCTCTTCAGTTTCCTTCTCTACTTCTAGTCTGTGAGTTACCTTAGGTCTCTTTCTATAATTGGTTTTGAATTCCCTAGCTTCACTTCCAATAGTATATTATGATCCTTCTTACCTTTGTCTTTTGCTTGATTTTTCTTGAGGAACAAGGGTCTACGAACTGGAAGTAGAAACAAGTTGTTCTTCAGCTTCCTGCAAGGTATTTTTTGCCCACTCCAACCGATTGGCATACTGCTCTATGTGTAACCTTGAAGTGTGAATGTAAGGAGTGTTCTTTTTTCCCACTCTGAGCTTTGAGATGATGCCACAAGGGTCATAAAACCATGTTAAGCTCAATATGAACTTCATATCCTTCTGTATTTTATCTGCCTCCTCACTTGATATCCTTGTGTTCCACACAAATGGGCCCACCTGTGTTTTTATTTTGAATTGTGCCTTCTTCTTTGCCATTACAAAGTGAATATCATCTAAGTTCAACATCTACCTTATATGCTCCAATGCAAAGATACTCATTGGAAGGTACTTAGGGAGTTTATAGAGGGGCAATTCAAAACCATACACTCTAATCTCTGTGTAGTTTTGATATAGATACCAATCACCAGTTTTTTGCTTGGTCTGGGAGATGCAGAATCCTCTCGATTTCATCACTGATTCTGCTTTGTACTACAATATTGAGAATGTTCACGGTTAGATGAACAAAGTCTTAAATAAATTTCTTGTATGTGAATTATTATTATTCTTTCATGACCAATGATGTCCAAAAGATCACTGGTTGCTGGTTCCCTACATCATCCAACTTCTGCAATGCAAAACGGAACTTTTTTGCTTCATAAGAGATGAACATGTAAATCAAAACAAAGGCGTAATTGAACACCTAGTCTGTAGGAAATTTAAGAAATTGGTCGTGGATATTGTCAGCCAAGAATTGACTAAAATTGAAAATCATAGAGGGCTTGTTGTCTGTGGAAAATGTAGAGAGGAATCCTAAGATGGTCTTATCTACTCACTGATTAGAATGATAGCCTAAAATGTAAGAAATGATGGAAATAATCTTCTTGACCTGATGGGAAAAATGGAAGAAGGATATGCAGGATTATTCTTGGGAAATTTGGCATTCTCTAGAAAAAAAATCTGAAACATTCTAGCCCTAGTGGCAAAGTCCAGCTTTTGATAAAGCTGGGTGAGGACTTGTAGGAAGAAAGGGACAACATTGTCCATAGTGCAGACCAACATCATTTGGCCAATGGATTTGGTTGTAATGGTGAAAAGAATGTCAACTTTAGGGGCAATTATGGTTCTTTCGGTAGGGACATAACAATATTGGCATCTTCTAGTAAATTCTAGGGCTTGGAATGTCAAGGAGAAAATATAACGGGGGAGGTTAGACTCCCAGAACCCAATCTCATCTGTATTATCTATTTGCTTATCGTCTAACCAACAATATAGCTCCAAAAAATCATAGTCACATTGAGTGCCATTGATCCTGTAATCTCTATCCGCTAATGGTATATGATCCAAATCTATGGAAGGAGGAATTAAAGGGTTAATGGTCATGTCCTAGGTCTTAGTTTTAAGAGGCATGACTGTAAAAGATTTCTGAATAGTATGAATATGCAAAGGAGGCTTACCGAGCTCAGAAGCAATAACAATTTGCTAGGTGAAAATGAAAGGGAAGTCAGTTTTTGTTGCATTCTGACCATAAGAATGTTGTGATGTAGATCGATGTCGGAAACTATGAACAACATAAATAATTAGGAGTGAAAAAAGGGGGAGAACGAGAGGCTAAGAGAGATTTTTAAACATTGTGACAAATTCCTGTTGGAAATGGCACGGGACCATTACTAAACGGTTACTTGGGAAAAATGAAATAAATGAAGAATGAGCATTTGTCCAGGAACACATTCAATTGGCCAATGTTCATGCCATTTGGTGGGCAATGAGCGGTGTAGGAAAAGTGGTGGGGTGCAATAGGAATGTATAAGGGATAGGCGGTTTCCAGAGGGGGTGGTGATCAGTAAGTGGTATTGGTCGGGGTGGTGGAGGGGGTGTGAAATCAACACTACATGCCATATAAGGGGTAGGGATCGGTGGGAGAAACCACCTTCCCGACCCCTTCCCACAACGATAAAGGCAGAATGCAAAGGGGGGTCTAGGAAAGGACGAGGTTTGTGGATGAAGCAAGGGATCAAATCCCGAGATGCCTAAAGCCACTGACCTTTAATCATAAACGACAAAAAAAAAAATTCCACTTGCACTTTGTTATTTCTTTTTGAACTTAGGATAACAAAAAAATGTAATTTATAAAACACTTTTATCCCAACGCTCATTGTTTTGCATTGAACTTAGGATAAAATTTGTATATACAAATATTTTCCAAATCCACTAATCTACATACCCTTATCTAGACTTGCATTTTTTATTTTTGTCTCTAGGGTGAACTTAGACTAGAAAACCCATTTTTGTTTTAGTTTATGTTATGCATAATGAAAATCTATCTAACTTATCCCTTATTTCTCCTATTGACCCAAATGAAACAGTTGGGTTAGTGTCATTTTCTACCTCACTAGTGATTTACCCATATTAAACTATTGGATAAACTTGTATTTTCTATCTAATTTATAGAAATTTAAAGGAGTTTAATCATTATTAAACTTTATGATTAAACTACATCTAGTGATTGTGGCATTTTGAACAAACTGCACACAACTTTATTTTGTAGAAATGAAGCAAAACTAAGTATGAGTAGTGGCATTTAGACTTGCAACACTTTCAGTATTATTCTTTTCTTATTTCTTTCTTTTGGTGGAGTTCAATATTTCTTCTTTTTCAATATTTTTTTCTCTTAATTTTTTTTTTCTTTATACCCTTTTTTAATTTTTTATTCTATTTGGAAATCCTTGACAGATTAACCAGTATTTACAAAATAGGATTCTTGAGATATAAGACCCAATTACCTTGAGATCCTATAAATTATAGGACCCTAAGAGTGCCAATGAGGCAGGAGAGCTATGGTTCCTTCTTATTTCCTCCTAAATTTATTTAAGTCATTATTCAAAGATCCATGCTCCCTACTGGTTTTCTCTTAAGTGTATTTAATGATACTTCTCTATGGAGTAGTCCTCCTATGTTTGGTTTTATTTTCTAGGATTTACTATAGCTGTGTGCCATTAGTATTGTGCATTATCAAGTATTTTGTTACTGAGGATTTTGAGATAAATCTTCCCCTTCCACGTTTCAGGTATATAATGACTTCTAGATTGATATCAATTATTTAATTTACAAAAATACTGAGAGTTGTCGTGTTTCTTCTAAGCGCATTTCTTACAGTCACCTTGTTGGGTTCATTTTTGATTGTTTGGTAGTCACTTTACTGAATCCATCTTTGATAATTGATAGCCACTCTACTGGATTCATTTTTAGATAATTGACAAACATGCTACCGATATAAATAGTATTAATGTTAATTATTTCATGTTGCCAGAACGTTTTTTTTTGTTGGTTACCACAATATACAAATTCTCAGTGAACTACCATCCCCATTAATATGGTTCTATTGCATTATTGAGGTTTTTGATGGCTTATTCTGTTGCTATTGTATTTATTGCAATTGATATGGTAATTCATGTGGTGTAATGGCCTTGGTTGTATTAGTTCCTATTCATTCCTTGCTTTCTCTGTGCTTATCACTACTATAAATTAGTGGTGGTACTTTAAACGTGGATTCACAAATAATGTGTTGTTACAGTCAAATTTTGTATCATTTTTCTGTGTTCTACATTTCCAGTTCCATACATGCGGATGTTGCAAAAAATAATCTTTACATGTAGAGGATAATTTCATAAGTTATAATTAAAGTATAGTTTGCAGTCTTGCTAAGGCTTACTCTCATATTTAAGGTCTTATTTTTTGCATGCAAAAACCAGTGTACTCTTCCAATCATTACAAAATTCCACCTATGTGAAATGATTTATAATTTTCATAAGTATTAGTTCTAATGAGATGAATGAGTAACTTTTGTCTTGAAAAATCAATTTTTTGGATATTAATGTAATTGTAAAGGTTTACCCATAGATTTCGGATGGTTATCTCAGGTACTCATCAACAATTCCAAAACTCTATAGCTCACCATAGTTTCAAACCTGATCTTAACTCCTAGTCACCACATGTATTAAAAATTCAACGCCTATGTTGGAAAAGAGCATACAAGAAAGCTCTTCCAAATCTTCGTTTCATTTCCTTAACCACTACTTAAGTTTCCACACTTTTACTACCAATTCACACCATCTAGAATGTAACCTTCTCATGACTCCGATGAAAATATAAACCCACTAATAACCATAAATGTCAACTCTTGTCGAATTGTATTATCAAGTTCAACAATTTGTTTGAAATTAACTCATAACTATACCATACCTCTCTAGTAGGTCTAAATCCACTGGTATATAAAGAGTCCACTTAACAAAGTAACACGCTCCCAATGCATCATATTATCTGTTCACATCATCTATCAAATAAATTTATGCTATGTTCGCAATTATCATGGTATTGAAGTAACCCAACATCCAAAGTTTATATTCCTCTCTTAGAATAAGTACATTAGAGATCTATTGAACATGTTTGTCATGGTTGAGTACAATCCTTTAACTACTCCAATGGAACATAATTTAAATCTCACATCCAATGAAGTAAAATAATTTGAGGATGCAAACAACTATAGACAACTTGTATACATTGGAATCCTCTCTAGGTTTACATGAAAGCCTTGTGAGTGTTGTTGGTTTGCTGCAAAAAGAGTTGTAAAGTAATTGAAGGGAACTTAAGACTTTTGACTCAAGTATACACAGGTGGGTGAATTTAGCTTGATTGGATGCTTTGATTCAAACTTTCATGGAGATAAAGAAAATAGAGTATCTACTTCAGGTTATACTATGATTCTTAGATCAATATTTTCCTCCTCAAGTTCACGTGAATAGTTTGTTGCAGGTGAAAACGTCAAGCTGGGTTACACTTTTGTGAGAAACGCCTCCAAAAAATTCACATTCTCAATTTTTAAACTGAAAATTTTTTTTCGATTGAATTTTCTAAATTTATTCCACTAAACTATTTTACTAATGTTGGTCCAAACTTTTGGCCATTTTGACCAACACCAATTGTTAAATGAAATTTTTGTCAGAGCTAAAAAAATCAACAAAAATATAGTTCGACCGAATAAATAATTTGATCGAATAAATGATTTGACTGAACTATTTGTTCGACCAAACTATTGGTTTGGATGAATTATTTATTCGGCCAAAAAAACATTTATATATACGATGGCCTATACCGTCTCGTGAAGCTTTTGGCTCTATTGATTTTTCATTCTACTGGCAAGCGTTATGAGGTGTTTTAGTGAAATTTACTACTCTACAAATTTGAGCCAAAGCCCTGCTAAGCACTATGAGGTTGGTTTGAGATGAAGTCCTACCAATCACTGTGAGGTATGTTCAAAATTCATTTTTTTTGTAATTTATATTTTTTACTTACAAGTTAAATTGGAATTTTTCATGATGTTTTTAGTTGTTTTGCATCTTAGCACTAGAGGAATTGGTTGTTTGCACTTGTCGTTGGAAGATGTTTTAGCCTCCTCATCCAGACCAAGTTAGTCTACTTGGTGAATACCCCCAGCGTTAAGAAATATGAACAAAAAAAATAGTAAAACAAAAATATTGAAAATATATATGTTTTTAAAATTATAAAAAAGAAAAGCTTACTCCTCTACTTTGTTGAATTTTTTTCCTTGGCTATAACATGATAAGAATATCGGGCAATGAATTGTTTTTATCTAAATTAGCTAATTTTGTTTAGTTTATTACATGCTAGTAAATTTATTGAATATCATATTGAAACCTAATGTTTCATGCTAGTCTCATTTATTGTCTGTGAATATAAATTTTGTTTCTTCCTCTGTATCATTTCTTATTGCTCCATACCCATTCTTTCTGTTTTATGAACTCAACCCCACCTGAAAGGGGGAAGGCTGGTGAGGGAAAATACTAAAAACACCACTTAAGAATAAGAAACCTAAAGATAGGGAGATTTTCGAAGCTAGGGGATTTAGAGAGGGAAAATCACGATTGAATGTATTGATCCTTAATGATGAATGGTGTCCCACATAAAAATATAACAATTTTTATAGTCATAATCACTATGATGATCCCAAATTTGAATCCCCCAGCTTACCTTTTCTTCAACGTACATAACAACCATAAATTCTAAGGGAAGGTTAGTTAAAACCCCAAAATACCATAAATTAAAGAAGGAAATCTTGTTAGGAGCTTTTGTTTTATATTCCTCATCGAACTAGTCTACACCAAATGGATGTAGAGGTGGATTGTGGCCACTAGTCCCCAAGGATATCAAATATAGTGCTATATAAAAGACACCTATTTGGGTATTGGTGACTTTCCTGCATATTTCATCACAATGATTCAGTGGCCTTAGAGCTAACAGAGATGTTGAAAGCATCAACAAAACTAATCCCTGAAACAATAATTTACACATCATAGATAAGAATAAAAAAGATTCCAAACTAGGAAAACTGTAACATATCATGCAACAATTACTATGCCAATAGATTTTAGTTTTTTCGGTCTCATCGAGATATATATTATCAAGGAGATGAGCACCATTCAATAGCATCCACAGTAAACATCTACTATAAAGCCCCCCTATAAGAGGCATAATGCATGTGTCACCCATCCAATAATTGACATTTTTGGTGGAAGTTGCTAGCCCTTCATGCAACATAGTTGTTAGATATATGATTAGGTTTGTTGCAATCACAAGGAATGGAAACTGCTCACTGAGTTCATTTACTGCACAATTACAAATCAATATTTAAATTAGAAATTAAATCCTCTTTAAATAATAATTTTTGTAGACAAGTTATAACAATAACTATGATGAGTTACCGAAGATAAACATAGAAGCTTTCCATCCACCCATTTTACGCCTAAGTACAGGCATTCCCCTCACATTCACTAATCCATGTTCAACCCATTCTTCCCACGCATTGTTTATGTGGGTCTCCACTTGCTCACGTGTGTTTCTATTTTTGTGTGGGATACCATTCTACAGTAGACAGATTTATTATATAATTAATGATTTATTGATCCGATACCCCTGCTTATTTCCTGATTACATATGTTGATCTTTTGATTCCCCATACAACATATTTATTTACTTTGAATTTTGAATATTCCTTACTAAATGCTTTATGTTTATCTATGGTTTTAGTTGATCGATTTATGATTAGGGTTGCCTATTCACCAATACTAGAGGTTGTTGAACTATTTCCCTATAGGTGGCTTATTCACTGATAATACAGGTCGCTTGATCTATACATATGTTGATTGCTACTAATGTATTGAACTATATTGCTTACTTTCATTTCTAGGATGTTTCCTTCTCTTGATTCATTTGATGCTCCCAAACCCCTTTAATTATTTGTTGGATGGGACCTGTTTTGGCCTTAAGAAATTATATGTAGTACTTTGGCCGTGTTTGTCACTAGTCATTATTTTGACGGTGAATATAAATTTTGTTTCTTCCTCTGTATCTTTTCTTACTACTCCATACCCGCTCTTTCTTTACTCCTCCATACTCATTCTATCTATTTTATGAACTCTAAGAAATTATAGTTGGGTACTTCCACCTTGTTTGTCACCAGTTGTTATTTTGGGGATGAGGGTTGTTGCCCCATTTTTGTTTAACAATATTTGAAACTTGATCAACTTCAGATGATACTATAGTCTCCTCTAATTCCATCTCTTCGAAGCTTGCAACTCACATTTTCCCCATTGTATTTAGTTTTGTATGTTGCCAAGGTTTTACATACATATTGTTTTCACAAAAATTATTGGATTGTGTGCCCTCTACGCAAACAGGACAAAAACAATAATATTTTCTTTTATCAAAATTAATTTCGATAATATTTTGTTTTAATTGACTGTAATTTTTGGGTCCCTTTTACTGTTTAGTTTCATATGTAACCAATCTATCTACTTCTTTGACTTCAATATGCCAAAAAAACGTATAGTAAATCCAAACAAGAATTTAAATTGTTATTTAAAATATAATTTATATATTAAAAATATAATCATCCTCATACAGTTTAAACTATATAATTATATTAAAAAAAATTAATAAACATTATCATATATTAAAACAATATACAAGTTATTTTGTATATATGTACATACCTTCGTACCTCCCTTGATGGGTTAGTCTAAACATTGCACCATTGAACAACCTGTCCAACTGAGACAGTTCTACTTTTAAAGGGTTCCATTTCATATCTTCGAACTACTCATTTTATACATGCCCCTGCACCATCATGTTCTCCTTTTTCATGACTAGTCTCAAAGAAATTCCAACCATGTTTAATGTGTGTTTTCTTATGAAGGTGACACAACCAAAAAAATGATCATGAATATTTGAATTAGCCTACAAATCCATCTGACCATATCCAGTGTTCATTGAATTTTATTCCATGACATTTCAAAGAGTCATAAATATTATCACAACAATGTTGTACAAAATGGGTATCATGTGTACGATCATCATTGATATAAAAGTGATATACTTTAGTAACATGTCAATTCTCACTAGTGATTTCGATACCATCACAATTTTGTTTAGCATGTCTATATAGAATATGGACAAGCATAGAGACTTGGTCGGAATGATAATATTCACTTTGTATTTCATTTTTGGAACAAATGTGTAATTCTCTGCAAAATCAACTATTGAAAAAGTAGTCCCTAGTGGAAAAATTCACAGGTTATTTTGAATTGCAAGCCCTATAATCGAGATCTATAAGAATTCTTGGTGTACTTATAAATTTATATCTCAAGTTTCTTCCAAAACTCTATCACAAGAATTTCTTCTTCTTGTAAATCAATCCTTTTAGCACTTTTACTATTAGTTGAACTAATTGATGTAAGGATATATTCATATCTCTTCCATTTCATTATTAGGTTAGACGATGACTGATCATTTATATCAATATAATATTCCTTCTGAAATAAAGTCAAATTTCCACAATGATCACATTTTTTACCATCAACACATTTCTTTTGGTAAAATAATTCATGAATTTCTCTTTCACATAGACTTTTGGGTGTGAAACCATGGATATTGCAAGGAGGAGGTGATTTTTTCCAAAATGGTTTACCAAAATTAAGGAAGGTGTCAAAATATAATTGAAATTCCACATGATAATGACAGAAACATGTGTCGTGTAAATTGATAGGTTTAACATACCATGGTTTTTGTTGCACAAAGGTATTGATTGGGATATTAATTCCATGATTCTATTCTATGAACTTATTGAACAACTCTATCTGAGTTGTGTCCAAGATATGTTTTGCATGTGCTTCAAACTGTTTTCATGCTATTCTTCATCGTATCAAATCCCTTGATTTTGGTGAAACACATGAATTTTTCATCCAATATTCATATCTTATTTTTTTAACATCTTATCCAAGTCTATCTTTGTATGGTTTCCTATAAATAATTGCACAATAAGGGAGCTGATCAATTACATCTATTTTCAGTCGAAATTTCCTATGTTTGTGCAATGTTTTTTGTGAGGTCCCTAATATTTTTCCATCAATTTTACCAAACGATTTTCTTTAGTACTTGATGAAACCACTATCATTTGTACTTTTCTATGTGTATCTACATCATTTTTCTTTCTAGATCTCCCAGTTTTTTGGAGCACTATTTATATTTTGAATTACATTTTCCTTCACCTTTTTATCTTTTGTTTATTTTCAAATACCCAATAGAGTTGTAGCATCTTTTAATTTCTTTGATGTTAAGAGAGCTCTCAAAATTTGACCTTGACATGTCACACTTGCATCTTTGAAGAACTTCTCAATAATCGCCTTGACATGATATCATATAATATGGTCATATTTTTTTATCTCCATATATGTCAATGTCAACTTTTTCTAACATCTCGTCATCGATATTGATTTCATATCTACATATGAAAATTAAATGTAAATGGGTATAAATATTCATTAAATAATAAAATTGAAAAACTAGAGTTTGAATGAAATTGAAATTATAAATATGGATAATTTTCAATAATACAAAAGAACATATATATATATATATATAATATATATTATATATACTTGAATCGTGACTCAACTTCATTTCAATCTCTTTCAACATCTTGGACAACATCATCAATCATTGGTTCATTATCTTTTTCACCTTGTCTTTCAACATTTTCAATCTCATCATCAATGTTATGAGGAATATCTCTCTCTTTACATTGCAAAATATTTTTCAAAGTAGTTCATCAAATAAAAATTAAATTTCACAATACACTACTTAAATTTTAAATATTGTTTATAATATTTACATTTACATACCTGCTTCAACTTCTAGTCGAGATTGATTTGGCCTTTCAATATTTTTGTGCCCTTCCTTCTTTCTTTTGTAATAGTTTCTCTCATATTCTCTATGAGCCTCAATGTATTTTGTTTGATCATATTTTCTCTCGCAATTTCTTTGATTTCCCATGATAATTCAATCTATGTAGATTTTTAAAATCCAACCCAAAAAAGCCAATTTCAAAATTTTGCAAAAAAAAAAATCACATTTAAAATTTAGACAAAAAAACACTTCAAAAATTTAGCACAAAAGACTTACTTTTAAAAAAACTCACTTTAAAAATCTGCAGAAAAAAATTTGCTTAATAAAAAAACTCAATCTAATTCAACACAAAAGTTCACTTTAAAAATTCATCTTAAAAGACTTACTTTAAAAATTAAGCCAAAAAGACATACTTTAAAAATTAAACTAAAAATTCTCACTTAAAAATTAACCTAAAACTTCACACTTAAAAAATTAAGCTAGAAATTCTCACTTAAACAATTTAGCTGAAAAGACATTAAAAATTAAGCTAAAAAATATCACTTAAAAAATTCAACCTAAAAGATCTACTTTAAAAATTAAGCTAAAAACTCTCACTTAAAAAATTCAACCCAAAAGACTTACTTTAAAAATTAAGTCCAAATAGTTTCTTCCAAGAAATTCAGTCGAGAAGATTTATCTTAAAAGTTCACTCCAAATGAGGAAAGAGTGTGAAAATAATGTTTTGGCTCCATTTATTTATATCGTTCATATGAAACATTTTTTTCGGAGGGTTGCATCATTTCATTTATATGACCAACAAAAAATATCGACACATTGTCATTTGAACTTTTAAAAATAATACGACCTAACTTTTAAATTAATTTGACCAAATTATTTTTTCATTTTTTTTAGGGCGTCGATGACAACCACAAGTTCGTCCGAATGTGGATTTTGTTCGGCCAAACTGTTTTAACCTGCAACTCTACAACAACTTGGCTTTCGTCACATGTTTTTCAACTTCGGAATGCTTAAACTGCATGAGATTCAGTGAATTTATTGTCGGAACAAATACCAACATTTTCATAATTGAATCTACTTTCAGTAGATATAAATTTTATGGAATTTCGTAGAAATTTGCTAATTTTAATTATTTTTCTAAAAATATATGTGCAAAAAATTTCATAAGGTCATTATTATTTAGTTAAATAAAAAATATGTATCTTCCAAAATACACTATAAAAAAATATGAAAAATTGATGGTTCATTATATTGGTCCGTCTTCTATAATGGGTTGTTTTTATTTCTTTAGTTTATCATTAATATGTTGAGAAATTGGATGCTCAACTAAGCATCTTCAAAATCTATAGTTTTTTCATATTGGTTCAATTCAAAAAATTCTAGTAATAATGATGTGCATCAGTTGGTTTCATAAATATAATGATATTGAAGTAGACTTTGTCTAGATTGTTGCAACACAATTTTTTTTTTCAAAATTGCCAAGTTAACAAAGAATACAATAGTGCTAAAAAACATGATGTGTTATGAATCCCTTCATTTTTAAAGAACACACAGTCAAGTAATTGCTATGTTGACATATCAAATGTGAATAAAAAAAATATCCAAAAAATAAGTAATAGAAAGCTAATAAAATTTCTGACATGTTTTCCTTTTATTGTAAAATTAAATTCTAAAGAGAAAAGTTGCTTTGGCTTGCTGAAAGTTGAAGAACTTTTAAAAATTATATATTTTTCTCAAAAAGGCAAATACTGTAACCCAACTTCACATTTTTACCCTTCCAGTAGATTTCACAACTAACACAGAATATGTGGCAGCAGCTGAAGCAACAAAGGAAATTTTGTAGCTCAAGAAAATTATGGAAGATTTGAAGGATAAACAAATACATTAAGCTCCTCTTTTGATTGATAACACTTATGCAATAAAGTGGCCAAGAACCATATGATTTGACATCATGTTGAGGCCAAAACATTTCACCTAGAACATTGTTCCACAAATGGGTAGATTTCAAACATCATCACCAAATCACTTGGAAGGGAAAAGTTTTAAAGATTTAGAATGATGCTTGGGCTCACTAAACTCTCTCCAGATTAAAGGGGGGAATGTTATAAACTAATCTTTGGGATTAGGGAAACTTATGTAAATATTGTAAATAGAAAAAAATAAAGGAAGTTAGAAGACAAAGAGAAATTAGGAGATTAAATCCAATAGTATCCCTCTCTTTGTATATATTCATATTCTCTCTTAGTGCAAGACACATTTCGATTCAGAGTTACAAACTTGGCCTAATGGGATAGACACTTAGAATAATCATATTAGGTAAATGAGAGCAGTGAACATACGATGGAATGATAACAGGCAAAATCCTTAGACATTTGTTTTCCTTTATATGGCATGTGAAGAATCAATGGGCTTGCACAAGATGATTGAACAAGTCTAGTCTAAAGAAAAGGGTAATGTGTAGAAAATGACATGAAAAGATGAGGGTAGCATGCAAGCATGTAGAGAGGCACCCACTGGAATGAGTTGAATCAAATAGAGTGGACATGGTAGGATAATGCATGAGGCGGGTGACCACAAAGGAGAACAAATGACTATTGAGATGGGTTGGGCCAAACTATCATTTTTGAAAATTATGTAATACAGAACATTGACCCATTCGAAATGGAAGGATGCAACCTTCTTCAATTTGGAAAGATTTCTTGTAAATTCGACAAGGGAGTTGGATAAGGCAATAATAATTTGACCAAATAACATTTGGATTATAAGTATTATTGTGAGATAAAGAGTTGGTGAAGGAGATGGAGGGTAAATGCATAAATTGATATGGGTTTGGATAGTGTGCAATCATCCAATGTCTAGCATGATTGGGTGGGTCATTGCACAAGTCATGACACAATTTTATTACCTGAAAATGTGTAGGGAGATAAGTTATTGTTAGTCAGAGGAAAAGATAAGCATTCAAACACAAGACAAATAAACATGCAAGTTTGTGCTTGAATAAAGAATTTATATTCATTAATTATTCTCTCATATACATCCACTGAGTTACGACTATTCTATCTTTTGCTTCACATTACAATGGCCCGAACACAGGTATATAAACACAAAAATTTTTAAATGTGGAATCATGCAAACTCTAACTTTAATTTCATCATGAAAAATAAGACTTCACATTTAACTAAACTATTCTAACTTTCCTTTAACTTAAATCGACATTTTTTGTTTTTCTTGACTCAACTTTTCTAGACAAAGCATTAACCTTCTAACTTTGGTTCACATTATTTCTAATATAAGAATTGAATCACTATCCTTAACTTAAATCTACTCTTCATGCATTTCTTGTATTTGTAAAAGTCCCCTTTAATTACAACCAAATGACTCAACCTTAACTTAATCGTGACACAACTATGCATGCTACGGTTGTAATAAAAAAATTGGCTCAAAAAGAATTTTACAAGGCATATTTTTCTTTTTCATTTCCTCCACATTCTATACCCTTGAAACTACTTCATTTTCATTTATGATTTCTTGATGTAAGATCCATATTTATTTGCTTGTTGTTACTGCGATTTTTATTGAACTTCTTTTATATTTGTTCTAAAAAAAATTTAGGCTTTGAAAGCCTGTCTTCTATAGCTTCCTCTTGAAATATTCATTCACTGTTGGACTACTATGAAAACTTCCATGCCCTTTCGTACATCCTTTTCTTCATCTTCTCTCTGAGCTATAATTGTAACTGGATTGTTGTCTTGTCTACTTGCACACTTAAAATCAATGTTAAAAACATCTTCATTATGCTCTAATATGAGTGTTTGCTTTGCTTCTTATTTCTCCTCTGCCTCTGCAACCGCATTGAGGATCTCTTCCATTGTTATGTTGTTAGTGAATATTCTCATAAAAAAACTCATGAATAACTTTATCCTCTTCTTAATCATCAATTGTTGCTATATCGTACACCACTTTATGAGAAATTCTAACTATTACTTCATATCTTGTTGCTAAAGTGGTAACTTCAACCTTCAATTCTTCATCAAACATGGCACTTTCCATATTTCCACAATCAATCCTTGTTTTAAAAAAGAGACAACAAATTTCATCGACATAATTTTCATCCACTCTTTGGTGAGATACCTGAACATCCATGTGCTCATTAAAAAAATTTCAACTTCACCAATTCACCATTTGTTGTTGGACTCATGAGAGATGCACATTCAGCTATACAAACCATTACTTCCTATAAGGAATCATCTTTGTTATTCTCAAACATAAATTCCTCAAACTCTGATGAAAAGAGGTCATCATCAACTACAATCATACCAACTATATCACACATGTTACTCAATTCTTTATTGGAAGCTTTACCATCATCAACAAGGTCTATTGTTGGATTCAACCATTCACAACTCACTTTACAGCCACCATCCACGCGTGTCTCGTCACAATGGGATTCACCATCGTCTTCACCATCCATGTTACAATGTGTTTCTCGAGCATCTATATTCTCTTTCTCTACTTCACATGTAGAGGCTTCAATTTCTCACTTTACATTGTTTTCAGTGTCTTCTTTCGATATGCATATTTGCATGATGAATTTCACTTTTATATCCTTTATGACCATCATCCACATTTGAGTGGGATTCTCCAAGATCTATTTTCCTCTTAAAGTCTTTCTCATTTACTCTCAAACATGTAGTCAAATTTCTATTGATTCTTCAATAGACTATAACAAAATTTAATGCTTTATGTCACTTTCATTTATACCAAATTCTACTTCCATGGTATTCAATGGTTCATAGGAAGCTGTAGTATTTTCTACCTTTCACAAGGACTTTTCATCCAATGTATGTTTTATAAGATACAATACTAAGGACTCAAATAATTTATCATATGGGTTATTAGACTGATACTCAATTAACTCTTTATATAGAAGAAAAGTTTTCATTTTGGCAGTTCCCAAAACATAAGAAATTTACTAGTAAATTTTGGAAGTGTTACCATATATATCCTAATCCATTCATCCTTGAATTGTTATACTTCATATACATGTTTTCGAGAAGCTGCAACTATGGCAAGAACCTCTATTAGCTCTTCGAAATACTTTGGCTCTTCCTTTTGATTTATTTTCTCAGTTTTCTTCTGTCTTGCTTTGTGACCCATGACTAACTTCTTTATTTTGTATTTTGTCTTATTTCTTGTGTCAGCCTTCTAGAAATGAATGTCGCATACATTTGATTATCTTGACAACTAAACATTTTAACATTCACTTTAACAGTGGCTCCCAACAACTACTAGCAACTTTGTTAGGCTCTTCTATGAAAATCCTTATGGAGGCTCATCGCTACAACTCGTGGTGGAGACTCCTCCTTTTTTCAGATGTTGTGGCTCTTTCCTCTTGATATGGGGGTGGCTTTGTAGGGTACTCACCCTAATATTTTAATAGTTGGGTTTAGAAACTCACAACAAGTTGTAGTTTCTACGTATAGACCAATGGATGCAAACTTCGATTTGTTGGCTACTCACAATATCCAAGGCTCTTAGTGGAAGTATCTCATGACCTTCCTAACTCCTTTGGTTCTTTGAAACCTTGCTAAACCTTTCTCTGATACCACTTGTTATTTAGAGGAAAAGATAAACATGCAAACAGAAGATAAATAAGTACAGAAACTTTTGCTTGAATAAAGAAGTTCTATTCATTAATTATTCTCTCATATACGTCCACCAAGTTACTGTTATTCTCTCTTCGTACTTTACATTACAATGACCCAACCATCAATATATAATCACTAAACATTCTAAATATGGAATCATGCAAACTCTAACTTTCTTTTCCTCATGCAAAATATGGCTTGACGCTTTAACTAAACTTTTCTAACTTCACTTTAACATAAATCAACATTTTTCTCCTCCTTAACTTAGCTTTTCTTGACAAGGCATTAACTTTCTAACTTTGACTCACTTGACTTCTAATATTATGCTTATTTTCATTCATTCACTTAATTTAACTCTTACATCCATATGAGAGTACTTAATATTTATATCAAGTGAAATGATTTTGATATATGACAAACTTGTGATTGATGGAAGTAAATCATATAGGAAATTTGGGGATAGGTTTGTACGAATTGTGTGTTCTTATAATTTTTAAATTCATATTCGAGACTAGAGTTCACTTGGTTGTAACACATTTTAATATTTGACAATTTTTAGGCCCGTTGGGTTGTTGATTCTATAAGATTACTTTCATTCATATCATTGTCATATTGGTTATGTTAAGGAATAATTGTATGGAATGACTATCTACATACTTCAATAAGTGTTAAACTTATGAATTTTAATAATCGTGAAATATAAAAAGTAATGTGTAGTATGGAATCACGTATTTTGAGATTGATAAGATTGATGAGATGAAATGAGTCATGATGCACCACTAACCTATAGTGATGGGCCATCTGAGTGCACTAATTCAACCTTGATCTAGGTGACTATATGGACATGACAATGGATTTTTCGGTTAATAAAGTTTATGCTAGAGGTACTCTTTCAACCTCCTTCATAATTTATTTATATATATCTCTATTAAGTGAGGAAGAGAAGATAAATTGCTTAGTCGTTATTCCCCATTTTGAAATAATATCAATTACTCATATTACTTTGTTTCTTAGTAATGCATTCATGGGTTTCTAATTACTATACCAAAATCGTTAGCCTTAATTGTTATTGTCTTAAAATATTTTTGTCTCAAACTATTTTTATGTTAAATATAATTTTTTGTCATAAAATAATTTTGTCAAACACGACTTTTATTTTAAATTTTATATTTAAAACAATTCAATTAATATTAAATTCTAATATAAAATAAATAAATAAAAAAGACTTTATTTTTTTATCTTTAAAAATATATTTCAAAATACTTTTCATCTAGTAATAATACCAAATCCATTTCAAATGTCTCTAAATACTTTTCATGTAATAGTAATACCAAATTCAATTCAAATTTGGTAACTACGATTAAGATTACAATAAAATGTGCTTTATCCTTTGCAATCTTGAAGCTAACCGTCTACGTCCAAAAATGCAATACAAACCTACACATCTCACTAACAAATCTTATTCCCCACGTCGCAAAAGGACTTCAACTATAGAAATTCAAAAAATGTTAAGAATAACATTCAGTCCTAAGCATCTCAAAAAGTAGCCTTGGAACCTCCCATAAAACTCCTCGTGCTCGTTCCTGCGTATTAGATCCAATTTGTTGAAGTTAATGCTCATATAATCTTGCCTATGTAGAAACAAACCACTCATAGACATAGAGGGGTCAAATAACTTATGAAACCATAACTAAAACAGCTTTGGTTTGCGTATAACCCACCCTAAACAAAATATGCCTGTATGGGGCACAAGGAAACCTGCTGAGGAACTTTCTATAGAACGAGGCACCTGCAGAAACAAGGAGCTGTTAAAAACCAGCCACTTGCAAAACAAGGAGTGTTACAAACCATTGAAAGGACATGCAAAATTGGAAAAATAACAGTCCTGGAAATTGGAAACAAACTTGTGAATATGGACTGCTCAGCTAACTAGCCGCACCCTCCATGACCTGCCCTCCAAGTAAAAGAAATGCAGAATTTGTGTTTCCCTTTTATGAACATGAGCCTGGAAAAATAACAGATATTGGATAAAGGAGTGAGCCTAGCCCGGTTTGATGTGCCCTGCATCCCCACCCTAACCAAATAAGAAAAGTAACCCACCTAGCCATGGATTCTATCCAGTTGCTTCCAGAGATCACTCGTGAAACTTTATTTTTCTTCCTCTCGTGAACATGGATCGCGATTAATAAAAGCTTATCGTTGAATTCAGCATCAACCCAGCAAATTGTTGTTCAGTTCAAAAGGTCAATGCTACACTCAATGATGAGCATTTATCTCAACGAGATAATTTATTAGACAAGATAAACAGTTCTCGCACTCATGTAATGATGAGGTCCACAGATATTGGTTTGGATCTGTTTGTAAGGGGTGATATTTATAAGTCTCTACAACAGGAATACAGGAGGCATGTCGCAGAGTCACTTACCTTAGAATTAAAATATTTGTGGGGTAACTTCAAGGTTGATAGGCTACAGTCAATATATATAAGTTCTTTGAAGCTAAGCAAAGAGAGGATATTTAATATTGTTTGTCTTTGGTCCCTCAGCTTGACAATACAACAAGAATATCGTTAGATAGGATTCGGGGGAGGGCGTTGTCTACCATTTATGCACCAATGCATCAATCAGTCTTCGTTTTTTTCTTTTTCAAAAAAATCTTATAGTAAGAGTGTTTAAAGTTTTTGATAAGAAATGGATTTCATGAGCATTTAAAATTTTATAATTTTACAAGAATTTTAAAAAATTTATATCAAATTTTATGAAATCATATCAAAATTTCTATTGTTTTCAGAGCAAAAAACAACGTCTCCTCATTGCTTCGGGGCAGCAGTCTAATAACAAGCTAATCTGGTTGGTTGTTAAATATATAGGAAACTTCACTGTTTGCACGCTAGTTAGTGTTGGAAGAATTGGAGGGCAGTTAAAGCTCTTCCAAATTTCAAATGGAGCCATAACTTCATGACGTCACAACATACGATATTTGCGTGGAATCATGAATTGTATTGGGACCAGGGGTCGTACAAACTACGCTAGGTTTTGCGTGTTGGGCAGCATTTCATGGGTGTGTAACCTAGACACCAAAATATAAGGAAGGTTTTTACTCATAGTTTAAAACTTTGAGTAAGCAATCCACCATTAAATATCGAAGTTATCCAACTAAGCTTTTACGCAGGGCTTCCCAACTTCACGGCTTCATACTTTTGTATATGATGTAGGGTTACCCCTGCCCACAGTATGCCTAAAGAGGCATAAATAATTTGTTCTAGGAATTTAACTCTCTCCATAGTCAAATCTATAAACATGAATGGTTAAGGCCTCTCTCTACTTACAGTTTTTTTTGGATCAGAACTCAATCACCCCACTTTAAATATTCATTATACCTTTTAATGAAGCCTCTCTCAAATATTTTTTATCGGGACTTTGGATCCCATCTAAACCTTAATTAAGCCTTTTTTGAATCCATTGCCGCATATATATAACCCCCTCTTAAACCATTGGTTAATATACATATATATAACACATAAAAACCCTTCACTTGGCGCAATTTCGTTATAAATCCATTTACACAGGAAAACTATGTAAACTTATCATTTTCCGTCTCTCGTACAATTTTTGCATGGGTTTTGAGGTTAAACCTCATCGCAATCGCTATCGGCTTTCACAGGTCACATTATATATACGTGTTATCACCCCTCACTCCGATCTTCGACTATCAAAGTCGTTAATACTACATTTCTCGTTAAATGGATTGCCTCACCCTTTATGGAATACAAAGGGAAAACCCACTTGAACGTATACAACGGACTTTAAATTATATAAACGTGAATCTATAGATCATCGGGTCCGCCTCTTTAACCGAGCTTTACCCGATGTGTCGATCACCCGACACCTCCAATATGTGATAGCTGATTTAATAATGACTGTCGATCAAGTTCACGATCTAACGGTCGACGATTAATCGCCCATCGCAATCGCCGAACCATTGCACTTAACTCCTCTCAGAAACTCTGACTTGACTTTGTTTATAGACCTGATAGGGTTCTAGGTTATAATTTATAAAGTTTGGGTCTATCACATATCGCATGAACGTTTGTGTTGCGATCCCGACCAATCCATTCTTGTGATTCTATCTTGGCCGTCGATCTCCTAGATTTGATGGTTGTTGTGCATCATTTCTTCAATTCTTCGCTACTCGATTTACTTAGCTTTATGTTGTTTTCGAGTGTTAAATGTGTTTCTCGAGTTTCTTCAAAGGTTCCACTCTTTTCACTCTTCCACTGCAACATTTACTCCCGGACTTGTTTCCACGCCTTTCTTCAATCACAGTCCCTCCAAGGCTTTGCTTTGATCCTTCACATGGATTCAACTGTCCATTAAGATCCTCCTTGTCATGTCTTCCTCTGTGTAATCGCTACACTTCACTTGCACATACACATATATATAATATATATATATATATATACAGAATAATATAATTTGCTCATCTTCCACAATTCGATACTACCACTTATTCAATCTGGGATTAAATCTTTGTACATATATATAAATCAATAAATAGTTACAAAATGAGACTCTCTGTCTACTCGGCCTGATCTTCTAATTTAATGGCCTCTGATCCATCATCTGCCCATAGGTTTACACGCAATAACTAAATATCTAATATCTCTCTCTGTCTCGATTTCTAACCTATGTTCATGCCTTTGTGGCTTATATTTATACAAAGGGATTTTAAACCAATTTCTAGTTTAGATCCATGAACTCCTCAACCTCATTCCTAAAATCTCTTTCTCATCCCTAAGGATTCTCTCAAATCCACAAAATCATGAACTAACTCCTAATCTAAGATTTACAATCAATTCTCAATCCTATCATCACTCTACTACCCTAAATCTCTCATGTTCTCCTATATTCGAGAACATTTACAATAAAGTCTCACAATATTCAATTAATCCCTATTCTCATTAAAATCACTCAAAACATTAAATAATTACATAACCCAATACTTAGGAAACCAACTTCCTTGAAACATAAGACCCCCTATGTCTACTAAAATACAATGATAATGTTGAGCTGGATGCTCCTCCATCAAACTTCCCATGTAAGAAAATTTATGACCACCTGGTCATAAGTCCGGATAATTGTTTTCTCCTCGGTCCCAAACTTTATTTTGTAATCTATCATTGCTTGTCAATTGCTCTATTGTTGCTATTTTCTGTTGTTGTTCTCTATGTCTCCATACTTTATGTTGTAATGCTCTACTTTCCCTGTTGTCAAAGTCTTTTACTATTTTCCTCTTGTTCTCACTCCTCTCTTTTCTCGCTATTGTCTTTCTCTGAGACAGTTTCATCATTAACCTTCTTATCAACTCAATTTCTCTGTCCAATATATCCTCTGTCTGCTTATTGTTTTCGTCTCTTGATTGTTGAACTCTCATTCTTGCTTGTTCTTAACTTTTTCTGATTGCTTCCTTTTTACCCTTACTCTCTTCTTTACTGTTGTTTTCCACCTTTTCTGCTGTTGCTACATTGTCTTTCAGAATAATTTCTTGCCTCTGTTTTCTGCATCTATCAACTTCTTCTTGAATATTATTTATCACAACTTCTTTGTCATCCTTCTTCAGTAATCTATCCTAAACATTCATCTTTTGCTCTTCTAACTTCTCCTTTGAAAGTCTAATTCCCTATATATATCAATGATTTTACTTGAGTGAAATTTGGAAATTTTACACAATCTCCCATTGCTTCATTTGTTATTGATCTATCATCACATGGTCCTTCCTCCTCTACTAAATCTTGTTTGACATCCTTCAGTAGATGTTCTCCCCCCTCCTCTTTCATTTGGCTGTCCACCTATGCCAAATATGTTCCGGCTTTTGCAACAACATTTTCAATTATAAGATAATCATTATAATAAAAAATTGAAGGCCTCTATACCTCTTTTCCCTTTAGCAACACTTCAGTATGTTGCTCTAATCTCTCCTCTTCTGTCAGCATGTCAGTATGCTGATTCAAACTCAAAGAACTCTCAAGACTGTCAGCTAGCCTCTCCTCCTCATCATCTATTTCAATGATGTCTTCCAACATTTGTCCACTGTAGTGAACTGATTCTTTCCCAGTCTCTGTCATATTCTGCTTTAAAACTTCCATATTCTGGAAGGTATTCCTTCAAAGCTTTGGCAGCTTTAAAACACTGCCTATCTTCTTCCAAACTTGCAATCATACACAAATCATTAGTTTGAAAAATACCATACCTTCTAGTCTCACTTGATGCTTCAGCCATCAAGTCTTCTAGCTGCTTTGAATCATTCATATGATTCAACTCCTCTAGCTCTTCATCACTTTCAAAAAGTAATGGTCCACTTTCTGGTTAACATATCGAAACTTCAACATCTTCTTCAGCATCTTCCTTTTGTTGTAGCTCAACTCTTTCGAGTTTCTCTATCCTTTGGTTAACATCTATAATCTGTTTAAGTTCCCATAGTTCCTTTATTAAGTGCATGTTCACTTGTTGATTCCTCTTCTCTTGTAGTCTCTTCCACTTCACTTTCTTTCTCGTGATATAACCATGCTTTTGATCGACTTCATTTCTTTGCAACATTTCCATTAACACTTCAACCTAAACTAATATCTTAGCCTTCTCCCTCTCATATTCCTCTTTTCTTAACTGTCTTTGTATGCCATTTTCCTTGGCATCCTTCTCCTTTTGTCCTCTGTTGTAATCTCTTTCAGAAACTCTATTATGACTGCCACTAGTCATCATCCTCTCCATCTCTATGAGTTTCTCACTCATTCACTATGAGTTGCACGAAAGCCTCCACAACAGCAAATCTTCCTTACTACCACTTACTTCACCAAGCTCTCCTCACTCAGTATTTTGGCAAGCAATTGGTTCTCTATCTCTCGAACCTCTCTTGAGCACTTCTCTTTACTCCTTCTAAGCTTCAACTCATTTGCACTTCCCAAGAATACAACTGTCCTCTTTATCCAATCTCTATTGGAAGTCCTTAAGGTTCTACCACATTTCTGCTTTCACTTAGAAACTTTCACCAGCTTCCCTCATCTCTTAGCAATTCTACTACATCCTCTGTGGAATTGCTTTTTGGCTTTGCAACAATACGTTTTCTTCAATATAAACACTACAACTTTCTAAGCTCCAATCCAATTAAAATAAACGCATATCATCTTACCTTCAAGATCTCTACCTAATCTTGTCCTCCCATTCACCTGCACTTTTGAATGGACTGTCCTTTCCACTAGCCTTCAATCATATCCTCAACTTTGTTACATCAAAAACTTATAAACATCCATCTTACAGTTTAACTACTATAATCTTGCTATAAAATTTGATTCATTCAATATCTGCTAATCATTAGATAAATCTGCATACCTTCACTTACTTTCAGAATCTCACCATTCCTGCAAACCTATTTCTGTAGATCTTTATGCTTCCATTGCACAAATCCTCAATATTAAACCACGGTCAATTAGATTTTAGAATCTGATCCTTTCTTCCAATCTTCTGGCTTTATCTGGGCAAAGCTTAACTATCAGCAACAATTCCTTCTTTGCTGAGTTTTCTTCCATTCAGAATCATTAACAATTCCTTCCATTTTTGCTTGTTACTCTCCTATTGCTGAGATACTTCATTAGCTGCAACCGTCAGTCTTCATTCTATTTCTTTGTCAACAACTCAAATAAAAATTAAATAAAACAATACCTGTTTGATTTCATAAGCAGCCTCCATTCACCATTCACATTCAAGTGAATCTCCATTCTCCAAACATCATTGTAGACTCTTTCTTTCTTTGTAATCTCTACTTAATTCCGCCTTACCTTCCTCTAAGAACTTAATTGTTCTTCTCCATTCTCCCAGCTATATTGTGGTTGCTTAACTATCAGATTAAAATATGATCCGCTTTCCTACATACACATCTCGCGGTTCTGCATTCTTTCAAGAAACTTTCATACATAATTTCTTTGTTTTGCCTTATACTAAATGGTTCATTTATAATTCATCTCTGATACCAAAATGATGTAGGGTTACCCCTACACATACCACAATATGCCTAAATAAGCATAAATAATTTGTCCCAGCAAATCAACTCTCTCCATAGTCAAATCTATAAACATGAATGGTTAAGGCCTCCCTTTGCTTATATTTCCTTTGGATCGGAACTCAATCACCCCACTTTAAGCATTCATTATACGTTTTAATGAAGCCTCCCTCAAGTATTCCTTATCGGGACATTGGATCCCATCTAAACCTTAATTAAGCCCTTTTTGAATCCATTGCCGCATATATATATAACCCGCTCTTAAACCATTGATTAATATATATATATATATAACACATAAAAACCCTTCACTCGGCGCATTTCCTTATAAATTCATTTACACAGGGAAACTATGTAAACCTATCCTTTTTCCGCCTTCCGTATGTCTTCTACACGGGTTTTGAGGTTAAACCTCATTGCAATCACTATCGGCTTTCACAGGTCACATTACATATATCTGTTAACACCCCTCTGACTCTGATCTCCGACTATCAGAGTCTTTAATACTACATTTCTTGTTAAATTCCTCGCCTCACCCTTTATGGAATACAAAGGGAAAACCTGCTTGAACATATACAACAGACTTTAAAAGATATAAACCCGAATGTATATATCATTAGGTCCACCTCTTTAACTGACCTTTACCCGATGCACCGATCACCTGACACCTCTGGTATGTGATGGCCGATTTAGTCGCAACCGTCGATTAGGTTCATGATTCGACGGTCAACGATTAATCGCCTGATCACAATCGCTGAACCATTGCGCTTAACTCCTCCACTTAGAAACTACAACCCAACTTTGTTTATGGACCTGATAGGGTTCTAGGCTATAATTGATAAAGTTTAGGTCCATCACATATTGCATGAACATCTATGTTGTGATCCTGATCAATCCATTCTTGCAATTCTATCTTCCTCGTCGATCTCCAAGATCTAACGGTTGTTGTGCATCATTTATTCAATTCTCCGCTACTTGGTTTACTTAGCTTTACGTTGTTTTCCAGTGCTAATGTGTTTCTTAGGTTTCTTCAAAGGTTCTACCCTTTTTTCTCTTCCACTACAACGTTTAATCCCAGACTTGTTTTCGTGCCTTTCTTCAATCACAGTCTCTCCAAGGCTCTGCTTTGATCCTTCACATGGATTCAACAGTCTGTTAAGATCCTCCTTGTCATGTCTTCCTCTGTGTAATCGCTATACTTCACCTACATGTATATATATTATATAGAATATTATAATTTTCTCATCTTCCACAATTCGATACTACCACTTATTCAATATGGGATTAAATCTCTGTACATATATATATAAATCAATACATAGTTTCAAAATGAGACTCTCTGTTCTACTCGGCTTGATCTTCTAATTTGATGGCCTCTAATCCCTCATCTGCCCGTAGGCTTACACACAATAACTAAATATCTAATCTCTCTCTCTCTGTTTCGATTTCTAACCTCTATTCATGCCTTTGTGGCTTATATTTATACAAAGGGGTTCTAAACCAATTTGTAGTTTAGATCCATGAACTCCTCGACCTCATTCCTAAAATCTCTTTCTCATCCCTAAGGATTCTCTCAAATCCACAAAACCATGAACTAACTTCTAATCTAAGATTTATAATCAATTCTAAATCCTTTCATCACTTAACTATCCTAAATCTCTAGTGTTCTCCTATATTTGAGAACAGTGACAATAAAGCCTCACAATATTCAATTAATTCCTATTCTCATTAAAATCACTCAAAACATTAAATAATTACATAACCCAATACTTACGAAACTAACTTCATTGAAACACAAGACCCCCTATGTCTATTAGAATACAATGATAATGTTGAGTTTGATGCTCTTGCATCAGTATATGTTAAATTACTATTTTTAAAAGATGAGATTCGTAGTGTGGTAATGACGAAGAAACAAATTTGTTGCCCGAGGTGGTTGTGGATTTAAAAAAAAAACATTGAAAGGTAGTCTAGGTCGATGGCAGTGGTGATTTTATTTTTTGCAACACGAAATAAAAACTAACAAGTTTACATATTAGTGATTGATCCAAAAGGTACAAAAATACACTCAAGGTATGAAAAGATGATCTCACATATATGTCTACTAATGTAGATAAAAATTGACAAATAAATATGGAATTTACACCATGTGAGGAGGGATTATGTTTGGTGAATGCATAGACTAGAAAACTCTATTAAACACTTTGTTCAAATTCGGTGAGTTACATATTGTGCACTATTTTTTTCAGAATATTCATCCTCTTGCCCAAATGTCGGTGCCATCTACATTCATCCAATAATTAAAACTCAAGTTGTGATGTGTCGGCACATGCCATATCTGTGCGATGCTATGACTCCACTTGTTTTGACTCCATTATTCCATCACAGGGTGTGACTATTCAAGAAAAAAAAAAATCTTATGAGAACCATTCAATGCCTAACTTGGATGTGATTATTCAAGGAAAAAATAAATCTCATGGAGAACCATTCTGTTCCAAACTTTTTGCAAAACTATTTAACATTTTATTCAAAGAATTTTCTTTTTCATACCAATAAATTAATAATGTTTTAGAATTTTGTTTTCTCCATTGACTTTTTAACCATAAATTGTTTTTTTGAACTATAAACGAAACAGTTATATTAGAAACTTATATAGGGGTGTATTTTGATGATGCTATTATAATACTAACCAGTATATAGATCCATCTTAATTGTGAATCTATAAAGCATCATTAACAATATTTATCATCTCAACAAACTGAGGTAACTAACCAAATTTAAAATTAAAATGACCAGATTAATCTCATACATATTTAGCATATTTAAAATGATTATATTAATATTAGATTAATTTACATATTATTGATAAAGTTAATCCTATGTTCGTTAGATTTTATTTGGTCGTACATGACTGAAACTAGGCTAGATCCATCTTAACTCTGATTCTATAAAGCGTTGAGAGGGATCAAATTTGTCGAGGTGCAAACCTATTTTTGAGTGCAAAATTTAAGGAAAAGTTTACACCTCAAGAGATGTTATCCCTCTTAGTGCTTGATAGATCAAGAGCTAAGAAGGATCTAGGCTAGTCTCAATCGTGTAACGGCCAAAGAAAATCCAATGAACATATGATTAATTTTGTCAATGATATGTAAATTCATCTAATATTAATATAATCGTTTTAAATATGATAAATATGTCTGAGATTAATCTGGTCATTTTAATTTTAAATTTGTTTAGTTACCTTAGTTTGTTGAGATGATAAATATTGTTAATAACTTTAACGATGAAAAATGATGAAATAAAAAAATTGAATGTAAAGTGACAATGTAATAGTGTTGAATGAGAGATAATGTGAATAATAAGAATATAGGCAATTAGAAATAGTCTTCATTGTGATTAATTTCAAACTATTTTCTTCTACTATTCTTATTGTCACGCTTGTTACTTTTGTCATCTTTCCATACAAATTACATGAAAATGACAGCTTAAATCATAAACCATTTAAATCTTTAGCTCAAGCCATTGTAGTAAACATCATAACTTGATTTTCTTTCTCTCTAATATTGATAGGGTGAATTACTATAGCACAAAAGTCAATGCACATTGTCAATATTTTTTTGTGCTTACACTGAAATCAATGCACAATGTTAATCCAATCACTTTAAAATTAATATATCATCTTACATCCAATTACGTCAAATTAGAAATCAACATCTACAATGAAATCAACATCTAATGCAAGAAATCAAATCAGATTAGAAAACAACATTTACATTAAATCAATGTGTCTAATGCAAGCAATCAAATAGGATTAGAAATCAACGTTTATAGTCAAATCAATGCATCTAGTGCAAATAAGCAAACAAGATTATAAACCAACATCTACACTGAAATCAATGCATCTAGTGCAAGCAATCAAATAGGATTAGAAATCACTATCTACACTGAAATCAATGCATTTAGTGTAGACAATAAAAAAGGATTAGAAATCATTTACATTAAAATCAATGCATCTAGTGCAAGCAATCAAATGTTATTAGAAATCAACATCTACATTGAAATTAATGCATATAGTGCAAGTAATCAAATAGGATTAGTAATCACCATCTACACTGAAATCAATGCATTTAGTGCAAGATATAAAATAAGATTAGAGATCATCCACATTGAAATCAATGAATCTAGTGCAAGCAATCAAATATCATTAAAAATCAACATCTACACTAAAACCAATGCATCTAGTGTAAGCAATCAAATAGGATTAGAAGTCACCATTGACACAGAAATCAATGCGCCTAGTGCAAGAAATATTCTTCTCTTCTCTCCCCCCATATAATATATATATATATATATATATATATATATATATATAATATCTCCCTACATCTCTTCTTCTTTGTCTCTCTATCTCACACCCCCAAACACACATGCTCTCTCACTCAATATCTATCAATCTCTTTGTTCCTTCGTCCCTGTCTCCATCTCTCTCTTCTTCCCTCTCCTCACTTTCCATCTATATCTCTATCTCCCTTTGTCTCTCTATATCACCCCCAAAACATACACTCTCTTTCTCAAATCTATCTATCAATCCCTCCCTCCTCCTCTCCCTCTCTCTCTCTCTTCCCCTTTTCTCTGTCTCCCCCTCTTTTATCTCCCTTCCCCCCTGTTGTCCTCTCTCCCTCTCTCTACATCTTACTTATCACTGCCTCTCTCTATCTCCACCTTTCTCTCTCTATTTCGTTTTTCTTACCTCCCTCTATCTCCCCCTCCAAATCCATCTCTCTTTCCCTCCCTCTCCAACCTCTCACATCTTCTTTGTCTTCCTTCCTCTCTCTCCCTTTCTTTCTCACCTCTCTCTCTCTTCACCCTCCAACTCTGTTACTATATCCCTCCCTCACTATTCTCTCCCTCTCTCCCCCATTCTCTCTATCTGTCCTTCTTTGTCTCTTTATCTCACCCCTAAGCATACACACTCTCTCTCTATCTCAACCTCGTCACTCCCTCTTTCTCTCCAACTCCGTCTCCCTATCCCTCCCTCTCTCCTCCTCTCTCTCAAGTTTGTTCTCTCGTACTTCCTCTCTCTCTCCCTTTCTCTCCTACATCCCTCCATCTCGCTCTCTCTATCTCTCTTTGCCCTCCAATCTCCTCTCTTATCCCATCAGTTTCTTCTTCTCTCTCAAGTATTGTCTCTCATTCTTCCTCTCTCTCCCTTTCTCTTACCTCCCTCTCTCTTCCCCCATCACACACACTAATCTGGATTTGAACAGGAATGTAAAAAATTATAGATATAACCATAAATACAAAGATGTAGTAGAAATAACACTTCATTTCATTAATATCAAATACTGAAATATGCTTACAAACATAATGGAAATAAGATTAGATCGGGAAATAGTAGCTTATCTCTGAGAATAGACGTGGCGGCTACATGCCTCTAAACTGTGTTACAATGAGACTCAAATGGCTATTTATTATTGAGAAGGAATGGAAAATCCTAAACATCCAAAAACCTAACCCTAGGAGATGAAGCACCAAACTATGGGCCCCATTTGGGTAAATTCGTACATCAACTTCCCGTCGTCATAACTTTGGCATAAAAGCTTCATTTGGCATGAACAATACCTTGTTAGAAAGATCTATCAGAAAAATAGAACTTTTGAAAGTGTTCCACTGTGATATGCCACTAGATGCCCCTGTCGAGTAAGGACTACCCCAATAGCATAGTCAAAGGAATATGTCTCGATCTCAAATTGATATTGCAAGTCTGGTAATGTGAGCACTGGTGCAAAGCAGAGGCGATGTTTTAACTTCGCGAATTCTTTGTTTTGAGATTCCAACCAAAAGAAATTTTCTTTCACTCCTCCCTTGGTGACTTGACTCAAGGGCCAAGTGATATGAGAGAATCCCAACATGAATCTACGGTTAGCAAGACCCAGAAAGATGCGGAGCTCTGTCAGAGTGGTTGGGGCTGGCCAATCCCGAATGATTTAGATCTTGGCTTGATCCACATGCATGCCCCGTTCATCAATAATGTATTCCAAATACTGAACCTAGGTCATGCAAAAAGTGCATTTCTCCAAATTGGCACACAACTTGTGTTGTCACAGTGTTTGGAGAACTTCTTGGATGTGGTGGAGGTGCTCTTCCCAACTCCAGCTAAATATTAGGATGTCATCCAAGTATACCACTACAAATGAGTTGGTGAATGGTTGCAAGATGTCACCCATCAGCCTCATGAAGGTTGCAGCAACCTGGAAGGAATAATCAACCATTCGAAAATGCCCTCCTTGGCCTTGAAGGTAGTTATCCAAACATCGAAGGGTTCGATTGGTACCTCGTGATATCTAGACTTCAAGTCAATATTGCTGAAATATTTTTCAACCTTGAGTTGGTCTAGAAGGTCATCAATCTGTGGGATCGGGTACCTATTCCGAACAATAATCTTGTTCAATGCCCGATAGTCAATACAAAGTCTCCAAGTCCCATCCTTCTTCTGTACCAACACGATCAGGCTCCCACAGGGTGATGAACACAGTTGGATGCAACCTTTCTATAGCACCTCCTAAATCTACCTCTTGATTTCGTCCTTCTCTAGAATGGAGCACTGATGGATTGATCCATTGGGAAATGGTGCACCTAGGGTCAAATTGATGGAGTGCTTGACCAAAAATTGCAAAGGCAGCCCTGCAGGAGAGGCAAAGATGACCTCGTACTCCTCCACAACCTTATACATATGTTTTTATTGTGTGGAGGGGCCCTTTCTCGAGGTTGTGGCCACCATCTTCTTCTTTCCCTGAGGGCGTATCAACAAGAAAACAAATTTATCGGTTTTGGAAATGAACTTACTGCAATGTTTTGCAGTAACCAAAGCGATGACAATAGGCGATGCTACATCTGGTATCATGTACCACATATTTCCTAAGTAACAATAACAATGCGAGGCCTTGACCCATACACATCATATCGCTTCCACAAGTATGGTTGGCCTAATAATACATCATCAAAATCATGGGGGGCAACGTCACATAATACCTCATCCGTGAAGGGCTTCATGTTGTATGGAAGATGACACTGTTGGCTCATGTGAAGATCCCATCTTTGGTGAAACAACCTGATGGTGTATGGTTTTGGGTGTCATGTGGGTGGTAAGCCCAGGCGCTTCACAAACTCTGTCGAAATGAGGTTCTTTTGGCTCCTTCTGTTGACACTAAATTGTAGCAGGAAACCCTTTGCCCATATCTAGGAGGGAAAGAGGTGCTCCTCCTCCTCTAGATCTTTGGGTTCCTCCTTTTGGATCTTTGTGGTAGAAATGGTGGAATTCGGCTTTGCATCGATAATATGCTTCCCTTTCTCATTCCCCTTTTCCAGTTCTAACTCAGATTTGGAACATGCATTTGATTTTGAAGCCTTCAACTCAGCCACCAGTGACTCCTTGGCCTGACACTCACTTGTGTTGTGAGTGGAGATCTTATGGAACTCACACCACCTTCATTTTTCCTTCCTTAGATTGTGGTGTTTTTTTTTGCTTGTGGCTATGGCAGGTTGTCATGGGCTGCCTGACCTTGGTTTTGTCCTTTTTTCTACGGTTTGAGGGCACCTTTTCGTTGCTTCAAACTCATAGCTCCAAAGGCTCGCTTTTTTTCTTTAAACTTCTGCTCGATCTCGATGGCGTATCGGTATGCCATGCCAAGCAAGGAGACAACTAGAAACTCCATCTCGTCCTGGATGTACCTGTGGAGGAAGCTGCGGTACTTCAGTACCAAATGTTTCTCAAAATCCTTCATACCCAACTTCATGCAAAGGCTATAAAAAACATTTGTAAACTCCGACACATCTTGGTCCCCTCCCTATAGTAGCATTGCCCACTTTATGTATTTATCATCATAGCTCCTGATAGGGTAGTACTTCTCCTTAATGGCATCCCAGAACGAATTCCAAGTGGGTGCAGATAAAAATAGTGAGGTCGCACTTTCATCCTTCTGCTCGTAGTAGGTTTCGCACCAATCCTTGACGTGGGATGCAGTTTTGAGAAGACCAAAAGTAATATTTTCTCGGTTGGAAAAAACATTAAGACAAAAATAACCTTCTAGCAGATTTAACTACTTATCTACAATGTCTGCATCTATTTGGCCCTCAAATATGGGAATGTAAAAGCTTACATGAACCTTAAAAGGAGTGGAGTCTCCAAAGCGGCTATTGGATGTGGATGTGGATGTGCCGCGTATGGGAAATCGTTGAAGGATCTTGGCAAAGTTATCCATCATTGTGTTCCTTTGTTTCTCTAGGGCCTCCTCGAGCAATATTTGATAGGATCTATTGCCCCCTCGTTTTTGTTTTCTTCCCCCATTGGTGGTTGTTAGGGTTCACTAGGCTGATCTTGCAAAGTTTCAACGAGATCGAGCCCTAACTCCTTTTCTCCCGAACTCGTTGGGGATATGTAAAGAAAAACAGAGAAAGAATAGACCGCTCTGATACCACTAATCTAGATTTTAAAAATAATGCAACAAATTAGAGATATAACCATAAATACAAAGTTGTAGTAGAAATAACACTTCATTTGATTAATATCAAATAATGAAATATGCTTACAAAAAAAATGGAAATAAGACTAGCTCAGGCGATGGTAGCTTATCTCTAAGAAGAGATGTGGTGGTTACATGCCTTTGAACTATGTTACAATGAGGCTCAAAGGGATATTTATTATTGGGAAGGAATAGAAAACCCTAAACATCCAAAAACATAACCCTACGAGATTAAGCACCGAATGATGGGCCCCGTTTGGGTAAATTGGTACTTCAACTTCCTGGGGTCATAACTTTGGCATACGATCTTTGATTGATGCACACAATACCTCGTTAGAAACTTCTATCCAAGGACTACAACTTTTGAGTGACCAACATGGGTTTCACCATTTGTTTTCCCAAAAAACATCATTTAGAGCTTGAAAACATTGCCAGAAGTTCATGACCTGAAAATATGCCAAAAATAGTAAATTTTGCTACAAATAAGGAAACTTAAAAACTAAAAGAACGAATTATGGGGTCCAAGTAGAATAGGAAGGTGGCCACCAATATCCACCTAGATCGTTCCTCCCCACTTAGAAAGGAATGGTCCTCATTGCATTAAGTTCCTCCATGAGATGAGGAAACTTCTACTGAACTTGGTCCCTTGTGAGCCACTTGCCCTAGTGAAGGAGTTGGTCTACTTTGACAACTTGATATAGTTGGATCCTTTGTTGTCAGGTGTTCTTGATCTAAATATCCATTATCCAATTAGTTGTGACTTGTTCCATGCAATCTGGATTTAACTTTGTAGGTGTGAGTTATTCTGTAATGTCTGATGTGTCTAGCAATGGTGGGAAGTATGGTCGAAGGTGGTCCACACTAAAACTTGGGTTCAGACCATGGAATGGGGAAATGCTAAGCTCAAATACATTGTCTCCCACAACCTTGGTAATGGTTTAAGGACCATATCAGAGTGGTATGAGTTTCCGACAGGCTCTGGTAAGGCATTCCTTCTGTAAATGCAACCAAATTTTTTCGCCCACCTGAAACTTGTGTGGCACCCAATGTTGATCATGTTATTGCTTTTACTTTCCATTTGATTTCTCCAGAATGTCGTGGACTTGCTGGCAGATATGTTGGATGTTCTCAATGAATTTGTTTGCCTTATCGACTTCGGACTGGACATGATCTGAATCTGCCTGTGTAGCTGCAAATGGTATGGCCACATCAATGGGACATATTGGATGCAATCCCAAGCCGACCTAAAAAGGGCTATGGCTAGTCGAGTTGTGGAGAACCTGGTTATAGCTATGTTGGACATAAGGGAGGCTCTCATCCCATGTTGATGGATGCTTTGAATTGTACATGCACAGAATGTGTATGCTCATCATGTTTTCGACCTCTCTCTCGTCATCAGTTTGGGGATGGAAATTTGTGGACTTATTGAGCTTAGTGTCCAGCATTGACCTGAGACTAGACAAAAATGTAGTGAGTATCTTGTTGTCCTGGTCCTAGATGGTAGACTTTGGGATCCCAAAGTGTACCTACACTCATTCAAGGAAGAGTTTAGCAGTGGCTTCTACTGTGATATTCTTCTTCCAGGTCGCCATAATGGTCATATTCGAGAATTTGTCGACGACAAAAAAAAAACAATCATTGTCATGGTTAGTGGAAACAAGGCCCGACATGTAATCCATGGATATGGATTCCCAAGGTCAACTAGGGGTAGGAAGTAGAGTATAGAGGCCTTCCTTCTTAATCGTCAGTTTGGAAATGACACAAGCAGTGCAAGATCTGATGTGCTTCTCGACATCCCCTCGAAGATTTGGCCAATAGAAATACTTCTGCAGTGCTTCCACCATTATCTTGACCCCGAAATGCCCAACAACCTGACTTTAGTGCGCTTCATAAATCATCTTGGCACGCTTGCTTGAAGGAACACAATGGTGTCCTAGGTGGAATAACAGGGAATCTTGGAGGTGAAAATCTTGAACTTGCTAACCCTCTAATGTGTGGCTAAATTCTTTATCACTTTTCTAGAGAAGTGGCCAATCAGTAGTCTCGTGCCGATAAGATTTGAGAGTGGTGGTTAAATCCATGATCGATGGATGGATGAGGCAGCCTACAAGATTATTGGTCTTTCCCTTATTATACTTGATATTCAAATGGAATTGTTGTAGGTATGTGGACCACTTATGATGGCAATCATTCTAGGAATTTCCTTGCTTCTGTATGAACTACAGTGGTTGTTGGTCTATGTGGATGATTGTTTCCTTCCTTAAATTGTAATTCTTTCATTATGGATAGGCCTAAACAATGGAATACATATCTTTGTCATAAGTGAGATACTTTCGGAGTGTGTCTAAAAGTGTCTCACTCTGATATGCCATTGGATGCCCCTGTTGACTAAGGACTACCACAATAGCATAGTCAGAGGCATATGTCTTGATCTCAAAATGGTTATTGCAAGCTTGGTAATGTGAGCACTGGTGCAGAGCAGGGGCAATGTTTCAACTCTGTGAATGCCTTCTGTTGAGATTATAACCAAAATAATTTTTCTTTCGCTCCTACCTTGGTGACTTAACTCAAGGGCCAAGTGATATGAGAGAATGTTGGGAAGAAGATCCCCGAAGGATAGTTTCGGGGCTAAAAGGCCATGTTTTGGGTCGAATTTTGTAATAACCTTGTAAAGACTCCACATTTTGTGGTCGTGGAGCACAAAGGTGTCATGAATCATAAAGGGTTGTCAGCCCTTATTTTTGTAAAGAAACGTCGACCGTGGATTGTATAAAAAGAGCTAAGCTCTAAGTAGTTTGTGAGTCACAAGCTCTGTAGAGATAAGTCTTAGATAGTCATAGCTCTAATGTTAGGAGTCTAAGTTTCAGGTTGTAGTGTAGGTAGAGTCTCTACAGCTGAGTGCATAGAGGCCTAGGATGGAAGTCCGCAGTTGAGTGCACAGACCCCTGCAGCTGTGTGTGAAAACCCCTGCAGCTGAGTGTGCGGACCCCTGAGCACGCAGATAGAGTTTGTAATCACTTGAAGATATCAATAAAGAGCAGTATTCTACAAATTATGTGTCTTTGTCCTAATTAATGCATCTCGCCATATTATGTATGAATTTCCTTTATAATGCCTATGTGATTTGCGAATGTGCGTAATTATGTTGGATAACTGAATGCAAATAAGAATATATATTTATGTGATGCTAACTGTGAGTATCTAATAAGAAAAGTAAGACACTTAGACTAGTTTGGAAATCTGCACAGTATGTTGCCCTAGCAGCACGAAAGTACCTGAGCTGTAGGTTAGGGTTATGCGAAGGTTGATCAAAAGTTTTCGCGGAGGTACTAATGACCACAATAAAGGGCCAGTCTGGAAAGTCCTGGAACTAGGTGACCTGCGTGAAGGCAAGAATAAAAGGAACAAAATAGCATCATGACCATATGAGGGTGTGGAAACATGGTTCCAGCATCCCCCCATACTGTTTTAGGTGAGACTTTGGTATGCACTCCACAGGCTGATGACGAACGGGCTAGTAGAGTAGGGATTTGTTTAGCTAATTAACGTTGAACCTCGGTTAGGCCCCAACAAGCCAACAAATTTTTCTGTTGGCGGGACTAGAATCTACATAAGAGATGTGTGATGTCGTGTAACTGGAATCCAACTAAGAAAGAGATCAGAGACTAGTTGGATAGAAAGATCCATGAATTCACGGCACAGGAAAACAGAAGTCTGCGACTGACAAAGGAACAATGGCTGGATAGGCACCTATATATAGAAATACACGATATCTTTTTCTACTCCTTTTTAGTTGAGCTATACGAGTGGATCGCGAAGCTAGTAGATAGCCAAGGAAGGTGGAAACTTGACGGTCCTATTGTTTGGACCCCGGAGTTAGTGCGGAGATTGGAAGCATCTGAGGATAAGATCACCCATTTTGTCGATCATTGGCTCGATCGCGTTATAGGAGGATTTGTAACTGAATTCGTGGTTGACACCTCAGTAAGCTACAATGAGGTAGAGTGATGCTTTTTGAAAGGTTCGTGAGGTATGTACATGAAATCTTTGAATAACTAGATTAAAATGTTATTGTGCGAAAAATGGGTTATGCAACTACCTTGATGTTTGGAGCTACGTGAAGTGGAAAAATTTGCATGAACGAAGGAAGAAATTGTCCTTAATATAGTCCAATGATTTCACCTCCATGAGCTGATGAAGAGGGAATAGCCCAGGTTTCTCTACGAAGTACTATTCAATTAATAAGACAAGCATTCCCGTGACTACCACCTCCAACTTCACCACCATCACCTGCGACTTCACCTGTTCTACCTCCGCCTCCACCACAATTTAGTATGGAAAACTCAATGAAGCTGCCTTTGTTTGAAAGCTTGGGGGATGAGGACCTAGAATAGTTATGATTCATTGTGAAAGCTATATGGGAAGCTCAGGGTGTTACAGATGATAACATGAAGAAGGCAACCTTGGTTAGTGCTCTGCAGGATCACCGCTAACCACGTACATCAAGTACTCTAATGATAACCCTAACGCTGGACTGGCACACATGTAGACAACACTAAATAAAGAATTTAGTAGGTGTAAATCTGAGGCACAATCGATTGTGGGGTTCAACAAAATCATGATGCAATCAGGTGAGACACCTTTGGAATTAGATTAGAGGTTGAATTGAAAAAATTATGAAGCTAACATGAACTTAACAAATGGACAACATCGTGAATGGTTTGTGGCTTCGCTCTTGCCTCACCTGAGGGTTGTGATATCACAACAGAGGATAACCACTCAGGCAGAGGCCTTGGAGATTGCAATGAGACTGCATTAAACACCAATTCAAGATCCAAATCTTGGGGTTTGGTAGATCCATGTGCAATTGAAAAATCTTTGCCTGGAGATGCAAAGTTTGAAGCAAGACAAAACAGTTCGACCAGAGGTGCATGAAGAGGTATGGTGTCTGAAATACAAGAGTTAGGGGCATTACAAAGACCATTGTCTGGTCTTTGCAAACTATATTGTAGGAGGAGGACCGATGGATTTGAGTCTGGAAGCTCGGGCACGACTAAGTGTGGGTCTTGCATTATGGTGTGTTATATGTCAGGTAGTAGGAAAGCATGCCATGGATAACTGTCATTTGTTGCAGAAATTTGTACAGACACTGCAACAACTATTCTGCATCTGTTGTAGGTTGGTAGGGCATGATGAGCATAATTATAGAAGCTATGAATTCATGATGGATATGTTAGAGTCGGTCTAGTTATCCCTCCGTCAGAGATCAAAGCTCTTTTTTTCATTTCATGTTTAGGTGTCCCATCAGTTTCGATCAGTTGCATTTCGTTAGGCATGCCATAACTCTGATGGAATGGTTTGTGTCACTCATTCCCCTCGTGCTTGGCACTGCTGGTTCAGGTCTATTCATAAAAACAAGTCTTAAAAGATCATTTACAGTCCCGTTTCAAATTTCTAGGTCATGACAAGAGTTCTCGGTCATTAGGTCTAGGGTTGAGTCAATTTTGTTTTGGAAAGTCTAAGAAGACCAGCAGGCCAGAGGGATGTCCTCAATAGATGGTTACCTCAAATAATTTTCATCATTATACAGATAAATTAGGACTTCTTTTCAAAACTCTGTTTTGAAGATAAGTCGTCATCTCATTTTTGTAAAAAAATTTCAAAAATTTCAGTTCTTGAATCGTCCAAGCATAGCCTTGGTCTCCTTTTCCAGACCATAGCACAGCTATCCCTACAAAAAATTGTTAAAGAAAATAATTATTTCAACCAAATTTAAGGAGGAAACCAAAAAGGTCAGAAGTCTATTCATCCTGAAAAAGTTTCAACGACAAAACATTACAAAATGGGTCATGGACCAAGCAAAAATCAAAAGGGAGTCTTTATAAAGATATTTCACTACATTTTTAACTCATTCCACATGCCAAGAGTGAAGAACATCATTCCAAAGCGAAATTGTGAGTTTGTGAGGAAGTTGGAGCAGTTTCAAGGGCACGCGACGCATCGGACTAGGCGCGCGGCACATCAGGGGCACGCGATGCACCAGGCACAAAACTGCAGTGTAAAAATACACACGCGCAACGCATCAGAGGCGCATAGCGCGTTGGGTGAGGTGCACGGCGCACTGGGTTTTAAGCCCGAAATTTGCTTGGAAAGGCATCAAATCGCCTCCTCTCCACACAAATTTGTAGGTAGGCTCATATCCATCACTTGTTCTTGACTTTTCAAAGGTTAATGTAATGGGTTCATGATATGTTTGCCATAGAAATCTAAGTGGAAAGCCCTCCTTTGTCAATGAAAAGTGTTATAGGGTTTGAATGCAAAAAATTGTTGTAGGGTTCAAAAACAGAGTGTAACCAAGGTTGTGATTTTGTCCCCATTTCCTTTTGTTTCCCATTCCCAAATTCACCCTTATTTTTCCCCATTAATTTCCTCATTAATCCTACACTATAATCCCTCAAATCCTAGTCCCTCACCTCTATTACAAAACACATTATCCCTACCTAACATCCCAAAACCATAAAATGCAAGATTTTCATTTTCCTTTCCTTCCCTAATTCCCTTGTTTTTATTTCCAAATTCCATAATTCCCTAATTTTTTCCCTTTCCTAATATTCCCTTGTGCATTTGTGTCCCCTTGGTCACAGCATTTTTAGAGCAAAGAATAGTTTACAGTCAATCGTGCACACAGTTTATACATCAACATATATATTCCAGCTATCTTGTTTTCAAAGTCATGTCAGAGACTGAGTTAGTCTATGAGCAGGATTATGATAGTGATTCTACACCAGAGGTAAATGCGCCAAATGTGCCACAGAGGTATCACAAAGGTGGAAAAAGTGGTGAGCATGTCAGGGAGGAGCCTACTTCTTTGGCTCAATTACAAGCTTGCCCACTTGCAATGGATTGTTTTCAGTGTCAATCATGTTTCCAATACTATGAGATGATCTCACAAACTCAGCATCATCGGGAACTAGTCCGTTTATTTGTTCTACATTTACAAGATGGTCATGTACACCTTGCCGGAGTGAATTTCACCTTGTCACCAGAGACTATTGCTCAGGCCACCGGGATACCAGATTTATGGGAGGAATGGAGAAAATGCCAGCTGTTAGACAGATTCTACTATGAGCCATACATCAAACCCGGGTACATGAGACACTTGAGCACAGTTTTTCCTTTCAGATTCCTGAGGGATGAGTTTGCACCATTGATGAAAATCATCATTTGATATTTCAGTTGCGAGGGCAGATTCTCGTGTCTCTATGTGTATCATGTCCGTTTGTTGATGCATTTCACAAGGGTACATATGATGAACATTTTGTACTTCATGTGTCGCAACATAGAGAGGATGGTGAATTTAGTGCAAAGGAAGAGCCCAACACATCAGCATAAGAGCATATATCATTACATGTTGATTAAAATCATAGTTATGCATCAGTTGGCACAACAGGGCATTACTTGGGAGGATTTCATCTCCCGTGATTACTTATCAGCGCTACAGCCGCCTTCCGAGATAGTTCATGATGAGGGAGCGCCTTCACACTAGCCAAACATTCCTGAGACTGAGCATATAAGTGCTCCTCCATATGTGACATACCAGCAAGGCCACGGGGCCTTATTTGCATCTACACGACGAGTACTATCTCCACCCGTGGTGGAAGGGGTCTCGTTGACTTCATCAGCACAGCAAGTATTATCTCCACATCATGTGGAAGGGGTCTCACCTTCTTCTTCAGCATAGGTACAGATCCAGGATAGGGGCAAGAGGCCCATGTTTGATGAGGGTCCTTCAGGAGGTTGGGACACGGATATCATTGATGTTGATGCGAGCTCTCCTAGCTCGGAGCTAAAGGAGATCATCCGAGAGCAAAGGGCTGAGAATGACTCACTACAAAAGAAATTGCAGATGGGTAAGTGGGTGATCAACTACTTGGAGCAGTGCAACAAATAGCTGGAGGATGAACATAGACTTTACAAGCTGCGGCAAATCCGGGAAGATCGAGAATTGGCCCGAAAGAGACCCGGTGATTTGACACTGATTGATCGAGAGTCTATGCTCATCTAGGTGAAAACTCGTTTGGAGAAATTGTTGGTGAAGGCAAATAGAGACAAGGACATGCTTCGCCATATGAAAACTCACTATTGAGCTCATATGCATGTTTGCAAAGCAAAAATGAAGATCCTAAAGAGACGATTGAGCAAAGCACTAACATGGCGGAAAAAGCCCGATCCACTCCAAATTTTGGCCGAGGCTTTATTGGCAGGGCACAATACAGGATAGAGGGTCTTCACTCCAAATTTGAGCAAATTTGGAGAAATTTTTGTCATTTTGAAAATTTTGTCCTAAAAACAGGTTTTTTGGCTCAACGCATAGCGCGTCGACGCACGCACTTAAGATTGGGACACTTGCTGGAGGAAAACTCTACATTTTTGGGTTTTTCATGATGAATTATACATTCTCAGCTATTTCCAAAGAATTTCATTAAGTTATGGGTGACCAAAAGGCTCAAAAACACCATGAAAATCACCTTTCTGCCACCTTTTGCACCAGCAGGAAGTACTTCCGGGAGAATGACATTTTGAGGGGCGAATGAGCTCCACATTGCAAAATTCCACTTGGGCTAGATAGATGACATCTAGGGCTGTCCAACCAGCTATTGTGAGCTTGATTTGGATGCCGGGAAGTGCCCCAAAAACAGGTTGAAAGGTGTGCGGCGCATAGGGCTCAGGCACGCGGCACACATGGTTTTTTAGCACAATTTTCATCTTCAGCTCAGGAAATGCAGCCAGTTTGGCCAGTTTTTCTTGTGGATGAAATTTTTGAGTTATCTTGATGTAAATTTATGGTTGTCATGTAACTTGGACTCACTTTTACCTATTATAGATGATTCATTCACAAAATAGCAAAAATTTAATGAATGAATTGGTTTCCTACCTTATAGGGGCAAGTTGTTTGACTACCTAGATTGTAGTGCTTTGTTTATATTTTGTTGAAACAGCTCCTAGGATGATGAGCTCGACCACTAGAGGCAAGGGAATGGGTTGGCTTGCCTATATTATGCATTTTCTTAGTCATTTGCAGGGTTGGACTCTTGGGAATAGCTTGACACTCTATTGTACATATTTTATCTGCAATTTTGGCAAAGGAAAGACCAGGGTTTTGCAGCACTACTTGGGATTCATGTGGCTTTATGTGTTGATGGTGTGCTTCTTTCAGTATTTGTAAGTTTTTTATGTGTATCACTTTCCTTCTCTTATCTTATGCAATTGAACAAATGAAGTGTTAAGGTAGAATCCATAATTTGCTATGCTCTGCCTTTAAGTTTGTTTGATTTTCCATGTTTTCATTTGTTTATGGAGAATCCTTGAAAGTTTCTTGCTCTCCCTAACTTCTCACAAGTCAGATCTAGCCATTCATTCTCTTAAAGGCATCAAAACAATCGCCTATCTTTCCCCAAGTAGACGTCTGCAAAAACTGTGCCTCATCCCCGCACCCAAAATTGCCTTTCCCTTGAATTCAACAAAACTTCAAAAAAATCAATCTCAAACTCCTTATACTTCATACCTAGCCTAAAATTGGTTGTCAATTTAGTCATATCGAGCCTCATTGATCACCTTTAGCCAAGATTGACTCGGAGAGAGCGCTCTACTGTCCTCGTAGGGCTAGCTACAAGGCTGAGCGTGGTTTGATGTAGCCTTGAGTTTTACCTTATCTCAGCCTAAGGTAGATTTGACCGCTAACAGGATAGAACACCCACCTATAGGGTCCAGGTAGAAACGCAACCCCCTGACCAAAGCACGGTGATGGCGTAGACAGGATCTTAGGGGTGCAAACGAGGTCGAGGCACAAGAGGACCTGGTAGAGGTTGGGGACAGTTGATCTACTATAATTGCAAATGACCAGGACGCTATGCCTACGATTGCAGTAACCCTATGCATCCATCATGCAAGTATTGCATTCTGTTTGATCATCAAATAGAATATTGTCCTACACTGATAGCAAGGATATGTGACAAAGGGGTGCCACCATCCCAATCGACTCAGAACCTGCAAATGATGAGGTCTGAGCCGCATGAAGAGGATCCGAACATAAATATAGTGCTTCGAAGTGGAATAACAATAGGAGATGATAAGGGGAAATAGCTTGAGGACAACACATGGGTTTACAAAGCTCCGATGAAGGAGATTGAGTTTAATTTGGAGCGTGCCCGTGAAACATTCATGGCAGTGAAGAAGTGATTACAAATTTCCTGATCAGGAGATGGACCCCTCTATGCTTACAACCTTCCTAGAGACTTGCATCAAGTTACTATGCGATAGCAAAGCTGTGAAGGGGTTTCTGGAGGTCATAAATATATGCACTAGAAACACTCTGGCTAAGCTATGCGTAGTACAAAAGCTTGGTAAGCATAAAACAAGGAAAGGATGAGAGATGAGACTAACCATGCAGATAGGAGAATATGAGATGGATCAGGTTATCTTGGACCTGGGGTCAGACGTGAATGTCCTACCAAAATATACTTGGGAATGGATGGGAAGACTCGTGCTGTAGTGGTCTCCGATTCAGCTAAGGATGGAAAACCAGCAAAAGGTCATCCTGATGGGACAACTGCAGGGGGTGATTGTGGATATTGAAGGTGCGAGCACATTGGCTGACTTTGAAGTAATAGAAATTGTGGATGAGAGAAACCCCTACCCTGTGCTCCTTGGCATTGATTGGGCAACTGATATGAATGGGATAATCAACCTAAAGAAATGAAATATGATATTTGAGAAGAAATCGCTCCATGTGATAGTGCCCTTAGATCTTGCTAAAGGATCGCGCTATACTAAACCGGTCCACGATTATGACAGCGATGACGATCTGGACTGTATCTATAAGATAATGATGCGAGACCAAGATTGTGAGAATCCAACAGCGGATGGACAAATTACATGGGATCACAAGAGTTCTTACACCTCAAACTTTGATGAAGAATTATGAAGTAACCACGCTGAGCTGTAACATGATGCCTCGGTTGCTACACTGTGTGTCATAAGAGGTAAGAAATCTACCCACTTATGATGGCTTGAATGATGTAGATACCTTTTTGGATGTATTTGAAAGGGAGTTACCAAAAAAGTAGTGCTTCGAGCCATTGGGCTGGGCACTACACACTACGCCCGCAAGATGGTGGGGTACGCACAAGGGAAGCTTTGATGATTGGCATGAATGTATGAGGATGATGAGAAGACACTTTGGGAAGCCAAAGGTGTAAATAACAGACAAATATGATGGGTAGGATGATCTATGTGTGCACTTGGTCAAATGGACTCAGGCTTATGGAGAGAAGCCCCAACCTGAATGGGTGCACTTGTTCTATCACACCCTAGATGTCGTCACAATGAACTAGTACATAGAAATAGAGCTTTGCCATGGTGTAGGTGAATGGGATATTCTGTGCAAAGGATTCATAATGACATTCATCTTTGAAGACGAGTTTAACTGTATTGATGAGGTGCTATAAGAGGTGAAAGCAACAATATTTAGGATACTGCATGATCCTTTAGACCTGATTCAGCTTGAGTGGGCTATTCAGCTGAATCGCGCACTAGAATGCTATAATGTAGCTGCTAAAGAAGAGGATGAGGATCTGTGAAAGATTAACATCCCAGAAATAGAAGGTCACCACAAGGTTGAAGGAACACAGGTTTAGAATCCTGATATAATCATGCCACTAAAAATGAAACAGGTAAACATTGGTATGGAGGTAGTGCCCAAATTCACAAAGATTGGACACTACTGGGATGATGGGATAAGGTCACTGAATTGCTCCGCCAATACCAAGATTTATTCCCTACCAAGTTTATGAATCTAAAAGGGATAATTGGGGGCCTAGGTGTTATGAAGGTCACATTGAAGCCCGATGTGAAGTCGGTTAAGAAAAGACCTCACCGTCTCAATCTAATGTATAAGGAGAAGGTCCACTTAGAGCTAGACAAGATGCTCGTGGCAGGCATCATTGAGCCTGTGAAAGGAGTTGATTGGGTAAGCCCAATGGTGGTACAAGAGAAGAAGCACAAGGACGAAATAAGGATATGCGTGGATCTCAGAAAGTTGAATGATGCTTGCATACATGATCCTTTCCCGACTCCATTCATAGAGGAAGTGTTGGACAATGTAGATGGCCAGGAAGCATATTTCTTCACTGATGGTTTTTCTGGGTACTATCAGATCAAAATTGGGTCAGAGGATAGGAGTAAGACAATCTTCGTGATTGAGTGGGGTTGTTTCCAGTACATTGTAATGTCATTTGGGTTGAAGAATCCGCCTACGATTTTCTCGTGCATAGTCATTGTTGTGTTCAAGGAGTTTATTCATAAGTTCCTGGAAGTATACTTTGATGATTGGACTTTGCTTGGGCTGGTGAAATGCCATGTAGCAAGCTTGCACTTGATGTTGGATACCTATTGAAGATAACATATTGCACTTAATCTAAAGAAGTGCTTGTTTTGTGTTCCATTTGGGACCCTGGTGGGTCATGTGGTTTGCAAACAGGGACTGATGGTAGGCCCCATGAAGATCGCGGCAATACTGAACTTGGAGGTGCCAAGGAGTGTGAAACAGCTACGCACTACCCTATGACATACATGATATTACAGAAAGTTTATCAAAGGCTATTTCCAAATCACTGTTCTTGAGGAGAAGTTGCTGAATAAGGATATCACATTCCACTGGAATGAGGACTGTAAGAAGAGATTGGATGTATTAAAAGAAAAGATGGTCATCGCACCAATTTTAGTCTTCCTAGATTGGAAGAAGGGGTTTCATGTACACGTTGACGTGTCATGTATAGAGCTGGGAGCAGTTCTGAAACGGGCTAGTGGAGAAGACTTGGAACATCCTATAGCATTCGCAAGCAGAAGGTTATCTAAGGTAGAAAAGAACTATTCCACCACCGAGCATGAAGGGTTAGCCATGGTATATGTGCTCCAGAAGTTTAGACACTAGTTTTTGGAAGGCCATTTTAAGATGTACACAAATCATTCTGTGCTGAAGTACTTAGTCAATAAGCATCTGTTGGTGGAGAGAATCTGCAGGTGGCTAATATTATTCTAGGAATATGATCTTGAAGTTATTATGAAGCCTAGATGACTAAATGTGGGACCAGACCATCTGTCGCGCATCGAAATAGGGGACAATCCCACTAATTTGGAGGAAGGGTTGCCCGAAGCACAAATTTTTGTAGTACACGTCGTGGATGGTCATTTTGAGGATATCAAACATTCCATAACGACAGGAACTGCCCGAGAGGGATACATTGTCCAACAAAAGGAGTTAGTGGTGCGAATGCTAGATTTTCCTGTCATTGCTGGGAATCTATACAAAATGGGGTCTAATGAGATATTATGACGCTATGTACTAGACTTTGAAAGAAGCAGAATACTCGAGGACTCTCATGGGTGTGCCATGGGAGGACATTATGTAGGGAGAGCGATCGCGCAGAACATTCTACGCATAGGGTTGTGGTGGCCAACTCTCCATTAGGATTCAAAAGCATACTGCAAGGCATGCGATGTATGTCAAAGTACTGGCAGGCCATCACAGAGGGATGAGATGCCTCTAAATCTACAGATGACATTACAAACCTTTGAGAAATGGGCAATAGACTTTCTGGGACCCATCTAGCCCTAACAAAAGACGGGAGCAACGTACATTATCATCGCGACGGAGTATTTGACCCGATGGTCGAAGGGACAACCTATGAAGGACTGCATAGGTGCAACTACTGCGATATTCCTCTTTGAGCAAGCACTAACGTGATTTGGCTGTCCAAAAATATTGATGAGTGATCATGATATGCACTTTCTAAATGAGATGATTAGCCATTGATGGAGGAATTTCAGGTATATTACCAAAAGAGCACGCCTTATCATCCACAGGCTAACAGGATGGTGGAAACATTCAATAAAGTGCAAAAGAATGAGCTGACCAAGGTTTGCAATTCTCAACGAAGTGATTGGGACCTACACATACCTATATTACTATGGGCTTATCAGACGACATGCAAGAAGTTGACTGGACAAACTCCCTTTAGGCTTGTCTATGGTGTTGAAGCAATAATGCCCATGGAATACATTGTGTGTAGTCTGTGCATAGAGACACTCATAGGTATGTTAGATCATGGAGCCCTGGAGGACAACCTCACACAACTGGATGAGATTGGGGAAGAGATATTTCCAGCTAGATTTAACCAGCAGGTCCAAAAGAAACGTGAAAAAGCATGGCATGATCGACACATTAAGTTGTGCACCTTTAAGATAAATGACCTAGTTTTATTATATTACAGTAAATTTGACAAATTTCTAGGGAAGTTCAGGATGCACTCATTAGGGCCCTATGTCATTAAGGATATTATAGATGGAGGAGTGGTACAGCTGGACAAACTGAATGGAGATCTCTTCCTAGAAACGGTGAATGGAAGTCAAATGAAGCCATACACAGATGGTTCGGCCATGTGACTACATGAAGGTAGCTTAGTCTTAGTGCCCCAGGTAGCTGAAAGGAGGTGTGGAACTATAAACTACACTGCCCAGGTTGGGGAGCTACGATATTGGAGAATTGTGTGAGGCAAGGAAGTGTCACAGGGTTCTTGACAATGTGAAGGGAGCTATGCTACCTAGGGACAAATCATGCAAGTCAACTAGAGAGTGATCATTAAAGTCAGTATTCATGATTTGATGGTAGAAATGTGGCCAAATGGAGTGGGCGGCCAACATTTAAGATTATGGCTCAGACCCTTGAAAGTCTTCCGCCAATCTGACATTAATGGACTGAATTTTGGGAGAACGGTTGGATTTGAATTCGAAATTCCCTATAAATTACAAGTGGCTGCCCAATAAAAAACACTCGGCATTTTGAGAATTGAGTCATTCATCTCTCGGGCACACATGAATCATGAGCACTGTGAACTTCTGATAGCCAGTAAAGTCTTTAAGACATTGCCGAAGGAGACATAGGAGTTATTACATAAAATCATGTCGGCACTCATAGAAGCTATAGATATCAAAGTAGAGGAGTTGGTCCCATAAATGGAGATAGAAACAAAAGTAGCTACTCCAAAAGTGGTTGACATATTAGCAGAAATCCCTAAATTGCCGAGGACGTTGAGACCAAAGCTAACCCCAACCAAGGAGGGAGCGAAGGATATGAAGGCATGTAGCCTACAATACTGCTACACGCATTACCAAGAGGAAAGCCACTGAAGCCCACTGCACATGAGAAGGGAAAAGCCAAAAAATTGGAGCCAAAGGAGGAAGAAATTGAATACATCTTGATGAATGATGAGGATGTGGGAGTTGAAGTGGAGGAGGTTGAAGCTTAGGGTACTGACCCTATTACTTGGTTGCCAAAGTATGTCCCTTTGCACAAGCCTAAGACTAAGGTGCCGAAATACATTGATGAAAGAAACACCTCCTTGCAAACCCCTCTACTGCTGGATGAGATTGTGTTTGAAGGACCACTCTTGGCATGGGTGCCGCTGCTAAAAATTGAGGACTAGGACTTGGCTAATCACAAGAAGCTCCCACACCTGGCAACTGAGCAGTGGATGCATTGCATCATTGATACAAGCACCAAAATGACTACATTAGGGCCATGTAGGTGGCTCACGGGAGTAGACAAGGCAGGGTTTCTCAACCTACTTTGGGTGATAGTATTGGCAATCAAGTAGTTGTTGTGCTTGGTGCATGATGGGTGTCTGTGGCTGGACAAGCCAATACTCATTACAGATAGATTGATTCACAGAATAATGTGGTTTTTGCATACAGGAGAGAATTCGGCCATGATATTTGGTGGAAAAGGTGGTGAGCAAGCCCTTGCAGAATCCATGAGAGAAAGGTTTAAGCTGGTGAAGAAGTCACATGGATATGTTATATCCAGCATCTGTAACCCTACTATGCAGGTGGCTAAGCAGATTCTAGTAGGAAGAGTGATGAGGAAGTGTTACAAAGATGAGGTGTTGGTGCCTATCGTCATGCTAGTAGCCTAGTGCACCGAAGGACTCCAGTTCAACTGGTTGGACTACCTTCGCGAAGAGTCCCTAGCGAATTCCCGTGAAGTGTAGGAGCTTAGCAAGATGTTCCACTACATGTGGCTATTGTTATCAATTGTGCTAGTAGCATGTGAGCTGCCAGAGGACAACCAGTTCCCTTTAGTCACATTAGACCTCATAGAAGTAGTGAAGTACACTTCAATGTGGGTGAGAAAGGACACATAGTGATTCAAGGACAGAAAGATCTTCTGGATCTTGATGGAGATGAACATTCGCATGTACATCAATCACAAACTGTGGTAGTCACCTACGTTGTATGCCAGCCTGCAAGGCTATGCAAAATTTAAAGCAGACTTTCATCATGTATCTATTAGGGTGCGGAAGGACCCTGCACAGAAATGGTACAACTTACCTTACCTAGCAATGGACGATTCCATTGATGTGGTACTTGATCAATGGTTGGAAAAGAGGCACACTACAACAAACTTCGTGATGGGAGGGAGAATGTTCACCAAACATAGGAAGAAGGAGGAGGCCAAGCTTGAGATGAAATAGCTGGCTGAAAAGTCGAACAAAGAGGCCAATAAAAAGGCCCAGACAGAGTGCAAGGCCATGTAGGAGATAGAAAAGCAGTCACATGGGACAGAGTGGGGCTCTAACAAAGGCGTGAGGTTGCCTTCACCTGAGATAGAGGAGGAGACAGACGAGAAGCATGACGTAGACCCTCATGAAACATCCTCCCACATCAAGTGCCCAAGAGAGTAGGAGAAAGGAGGGTCCAGGAAGAAATCAAAAGCTACCAAGACATCATTGAACCCTATCACGCTAACAGAGGGTGATTTGCATGATATTAGTGACACAGTGAGGGATGTCACCATGGAGGCCCTACAATAGTTTTAGCAGTAGCAACATATAATCTTGGGGGCTATCTAGACAGGTTTACAGGAGTTGCAAACTGGCGCATCTCAGGCTAGCACAGTGTCCACCAACCTTGCTATCAGTACTTCAGAGGATGTCGAGATGCTGCGTGTGAAGGCCTCCAGTGCAATAGCACTATCTGATGGAGCATAGATCATGAAGAAAGAAGCTGACGGGCCCACTGTTAGCACCCTAAAGGGAGTAGGGTTAAACCTGGAAATGCTCCTTGGTCAAATTCTCCACCTCTTGTAGGATTGAGTGATTGCAAAGCTGAGGGCCTATAAGCACCGCACCCTCCATGTGATTAATGAACATAGGATCAAAAAAGAGCATATGGCACTACAACGAGACTCTACCATTGCCATTGTGACCAAACCAACTAATCAAAACAAGTGCATCATTCAGGTCATCAAGGAGGCATGCCGAATGGTCCCCGAGTTAGCCATTCTGGAGGAGGATCTAGTCAAGGTGCATATCCACAAGTTGGCTACGGGGGTGTGTGACACTCATACTAAGATAATGAAGGTTTAATTGGAGTTGAACTTGCAAATCATAGAGTTGCAGTTGAAGGCCCAACCTTCAACTCCACTAGAAGTCAAGAAGCAACTGGCAACCACAGTCATAGAAGCAGTAGCAGTGGTGGACAGTGCAGTAGTAGACTGCACGTAACTTTTTGAGTAGTCGTTTGAGGTCCTGATAAACTTGTAGGAGGACCCCAACGTATAGTGACTAGATATGGAAGTGCATGAGCGACAGTGGTGCTATGATGAGGTCAAGGGCATAGCATGAACTGTCGCACTGACACAAAGACTAGCAAAGCTGCAGGAGGCCAAGCAACTGAAAAACAGGTGGATGTAGTGCTGCACAAGGAAGTAGTACTAAAGGAAAGACTAAAGCCCTAGCTAGATGAGGCTTACACAGTAACAAGATCTATTGAAGGAATGCTTGTGACTCTACAAGCCACTTGACAAAGGCTTCAAGTCGACAGTTCAGGAGCAGTGACTGAGCAGATGATCGAAGACACGAAGTAGGCGACAACTCAATGAACTATCGACGTTGTGGTCATACGAGTCGAACTAGAAGGTCTATGCACAAAGATCACCCCACCTGCTAAGTAACTCGAGGGCGAGTCACGATGTTTGTGTTGGGAGCCTGTTGGGAATGGGATCCCCTAAGGAGAGTTTTGGGGCTAAAAGCCCATGTTTTGGGTCGAATTTTGTAATAAACTTGTAAAGACTTTGCATTTTGTGGTCATGGAGAACGAAGGTGTCAGGAGTCATAAAGGGTTGTCCTCCCTTATTTTTGTAAAGTAAAGTTGGCTTTAAAATATCTACCCATGGTCCACGGACCATGGGATTGTATAAAAAGAGCTAAGCTCTAAGTAGTTTGGGAGTCATAAGTTTAGTAGAGATAAGTCTTAAAGTGTCATAGCTCTGAAGTAGGGAGTCTAAGTTTCGGGTTGTAGTGTACGTAGAGGCTTTGCAGCTGAGTGTGCAGAGGCCTAGGGTGGAAGTTTGCAACTGAGTGTGCAGGGTAGATAGAGTCTGTAATCACTTGAACATATCAATAAAGAGAAGTATTCTGCAAATTCCATGTCTTTGTTCTGATTAATGATCTTGTCATATTATGTGTGAATTTCCTTTATAATGCTTATGTGATGCATGAATGTGTGTAATTATGTTGGATAACTAAATGCAAATAAGAATATTTGTTTATGCAGTGCTAACTATGAGTATCTAATAAGATAAGTAAGACACTTAGACTAGTTCGGAGATTTACACGGTACACTACCCTAGCAGCGCAAAAGTACTCAAGTTGCAGCTTAGGGATGTGTGAGGGTCGATCATACCTTTTCGCGTAGGTACTGATGGACGAAATAGAGGGCTAGTTTGGAAAGCCCTAGAACTAAGTGACCTGTGTGAAGGCAAGAATAGAAAGAATAAAATGACATCACGACTATCTCAAGGTGCGGAAACCTGGTTGTAGCATCCCCCCATACTGCTTCAGGACAGACATTGGTCCGTGCTCTGTCGGATGACGCCGAAAGGGCGAGTAGTGTAGGGATTTGTTTGGCTAATTAACATTGAACCTGGGCCAGGACCTAACAAGCCAATGGAGAAAGCCAACATGAACCTAAGGTAGAAATTGGCAAGACCGAGAAAGGTGGAGAGCTTTGTCAGAGTTGTTGGGGTTGGCCAATCCCGAATGACTTAGATATTGACTAGATCCACATGCACCACCCATTCATCAATAATGTGTCCCAGATGTTGAACCTAGGTCATGTCAAAAGTGAATTTCTCCAAATTCGCACACAACTTGTGTTTTCGCAGTGTTTGGAGAGCCTGTCGGATGTGGTGGAGTTTCTCTTCCCAACTCTGGCTGAAGGTCAGGATGTCATCCAAGTATACGACTACAAATGAGTTGGCGAATGGCTACAATATTTCTTCCATCACCCTCATTAAGGTTTCAGGAGCATTCATCAACCTGAAAGGCATAACGAACCATTCAAAAAGGCCCTCCATGGCTTTGAAGGCAATCTTCCACACATCATAAGGTTCGATTGGTACCTTGTAATATCTGGAATTCAAGTCGATCTTGCTGAAATATTTTTCTCCCTCTAGTTTGTTGAGAAGGTCATCAATCTGTGGTATCAGGTACCTATTCCACACAATGATCTTGTTCAGTGCCCGATAGTCAACACATAGTATCCTAGTCCCATCCTTCTTCTGTACCAACATGACTGGGCTCTCACAGGGTGATGAAATAGATCGAATGTGACCTTTCTACAAAAACTCCTAAATATACCTCTTGATTTCATCATTCTCCACAATGGAGCACCAATAGATTGGTCCATTAGAAAACAATGCACCTGGGGTCAGATCGATGGAGTGCTTGACCTACCAGTGCAAAGGCACTCCTTCGGGGAGTTGACGATGTCCTCGTACTCCTCCACGATCTTGTCCATCTATTGTTGTCACGCAAAGGGGCCGTGTCTAGAGTTCGTGGCCATCGTATTCTTCTTTCCCTAAGGGCATCATCAGGAAAATAAATCTCACGGCTTTGGAATTGAGCTTACTGCATTGTTTTACAGTAATAAAAGAGATGGAGATATGAAATGCTACCTCTGGTATCCTGTACAACTTATTTCCCAATGTAAAAATAACAATGGTAGGCCTCGACTCATACACAACATGTCTATTCCACAAGTATGGTTGGCCTAATAATACATAACAAACATCAAGGGGGGCAACGTCACATAGTACCTCATCCGTGAAGGGGTCAATGTTGTAAGCAAGGTGACACTGCTGGCTCATGTGAAGATGTCGTCATTGATGGAGCCACTGGATCATGTATGGTTGTGGGTGTGCTAAAGTTAGTAAGCCTAGGTGCTTCACAAAATTTGCCGAAATGAGGTTCTTTTGGCTTCTGCTGTCGACAATGAAATATAGCGGGGAACCCTTTGCCCACATTTAGGAGTGGAAGAGCTGCTCCTCCTCCTCTAGACTTCATGGTGGCAATGGTGGCATTGGGATCTGCATCGATAATTAGGTTACCTTTTTCATTCCTCTTATTGTATTTTGTATCAAATTCAGAACATGCATCTAATTCCTAAGCCTTCAGCTCAGCCACCAATGACTGCTTGGCCTGGCAGTCACTTATGTTATGAGTGGAGCTCTTATGGAACTAACATCAATTTCCCATGTCCTTCCTCAGACTCGTGGTTTTGTTCTTTTCTTGCAGCTTTGGCGGGTTGTCCTGGGCTACCCCACCTTGGCTTTGTCCTTTGTTCTGCGATTTGGGGGCACCTTTCACTTGCTTCAGATTCATAGATCCAAAGTATCGCTTCTTCTGTTTATACTTATGCTTGATCTTGACGACATATCAGTACACCATGACGAGTGAGGAGATGTCCAGAAACTCCATCTCATCCTGGATGTACCTATGTAGGAATCCCTGATACTTGAGTACCAAATGTTTCTCACAATTCTTGATAACCAATTTCGTGTGAAGGGTATGAAAAACATTGGTAAACTATGACACATCTTGGTCCCTTCCTTTCCACACCATTGTCCACTTTATGTATTTATCTTCATAGCTCCCGATGGGGTAGTACTGCTCCTTGTAGGCATCCCAGAACAAATTCAAAGTGGGTGCGGATGAAAATAGTGAGGTCATACTTTCATCCTTTTGCTCATTGTAGGTTTCCCACCAGTCCTTGACATGGGGGGTTGCTTTGAGAAGAGAAAAAGTAATATTTTCTCGGTTGGAAAATTCATGAACAGAAAAATATCCTTCTAGCATATTTAACCATTTATCTACAACATCTACATTTATTTGGCCCTATAATATGGGAATTTCAAAGTTTACTTATACCTTAAAAGGAGTGGAGCCTCTAGAGTGGTTGTTGGATGTTGATTGGTTATGGGTGGGCAACCATTGAAGGATCTGGGAAAAGTTATCCATCATCATGTTCCTTTATTTCTTGAGGGCCTCCTCGAGCAATATTTTGATATGATCTCTTTCCCACTCATCTTTGTTTTATTCCCCCATGGGCAGTTGTTGGGGTTTGCGAGGTTGGTCTTGCAAAGGTTCAACCAGATCGAGCCCTAACTCCTTATATCCCGACCTCATTGGGAATATGCAAAGAAAAACAAAGAAAGAGTAGTTCATTGTCATACCACTCATCCAGATTTAAATAGGAATGCAACAAATTATAGATATAACCATAAATACAAAGATGCAGTAGAAATAACACTTCATTTCAGTAATATCAAATATTGAAATATGATTACAAACATAATGGAAATAAGACTAGCTTGGGCAATAGTAGGTTATATCTAGGAATATATGTGGTAGCTAAATGCCCCTAAAATGTGTTACAATGAGGCTCAAAGGCCTATTTATTATTGAGAAGGAATGGGAAACCCTAAACTTTCAAAAACATAACCCTAGGAGATGAAGTGCCAAACTATGGGCCCCGTTTGGGTAAATTGTTACATCAACTTCCTTGGGTCATAACTTTGGCATACAATATATGTTTGATGCACACAATACCTCATTAGAAATATATAACTGAGGAATACAAATTTGACTCTTGGTTTTCCCAAAAAAAAAAAATTATGGCCTCAAAATGGCCCTGGAAGTTCACAACCGGAAACACTGCCAAAAATAGTAAATTGTGCTACAAATAAGAAACTAAAAAACTAAAAGAAACAATGATGGTGGTCTAAGTAGAATAGGTGGGTGGGCACCAATATCCACTTGGATCATTCCTTCCCCCTTAGAAATAAATGGTCCCCATTGCATTGAATTCCTCCATGAGATGATGAAACATCAACTGAACTTGGTCCCTAGTGAGCCACTTGCCCTAGTGAAGGAGTTGGCTTGCTTTGACAACTCGATATAGTTGGATCCTTCGCTATCGGGTGTTCTTGATCTGAGTATCCATGATCCAATCAGTTGTGGCTTTTTCCACGGAATTTGGATGTAACTCTATAGTTGTGAGTTGTTTTTCAATGTCTGATGTGTCTAGCAATGGTGGGAAGTATGGTCGAAGTTGATCCACATTGAACATTAGGTGTAGGCCAAGGAATCAGAGAATGTTGAGATCAAATGCATTGTCTCCCAAAACCTTGGTAATGGTGTAAGGACCATATTGGATTGATTTGAGTTTATGATAGCCTCTAGTTAAGCATTCCTTCTGCAAATGCAACCAGACTTTGTCGCCCACCTAAAACCTGTGTGGCACCCGATGTTGATCATGTTGCTACTTGTACTTGGCATTTGATTTCTCTAGAATGTTATGGACCTACTGGCGATATGTTGGACGTGCTCAATGAATATTTTTTCCTTATCAACTTCGAACTGGACATGAGTCAAATATGCCTGAGTAGCTGCAAATGGTATGGAGAGCTTGGTTAGTCGAGTTGTGGAGAGCTTGGTTATAACTATGCTCAACATAGGGGAGGCTCTCATCCCATTTGTGTGGATTATTTGAGTTTTACATGCGAATAATGTGTACGATCACCCTGTTGATGACCTCTATCTGGCCCTCAATTTGGGGATGGAATGTTATGGACATAGTTAGCTTAGTGTCCAGCATCAACGAGAGACTATAAAAATGTAGTGAGGAGCATGTTGTCCTTATCTGAGATGATAGATTGTGGGATCTCAATATATAGCCACACTCATTCAAATAAGAGTTTAGTAGTGGCTTCTACAATGATATTCTTCTTTCAGGTCACCATAATGGCCATCTTCAAGATTCTGTCGATGACCAAAAAACACATTTGTTTCCATTATTAGTAGAAGGAAGGCCTGACATGTAATCCATGGAGATGGATTCCCAAGATCGACTAGGGGGAGGCAGCGAAGTATAGAGGCCTTAATTCTTTATGGTCTATTTGGAAATGACATAGGCAATGCAGGATCTAATGTACTTCCCAACATCTTGTCAAATATTCGGCCAATAGAAATACTTTTGCAATACTACCACCATTTTCTCAACCCTGAAATGCCCAATGACCGCACTATAGTGCGCTTCCCAAATCATCTTCGTACGCTCACTTGAAGGAACACAATGGTGTCCCAGGTGGCATAACAGGGCATCCTCGAAGTGAAAATTTGGAACTTGTTCATCCTCCAAGAGTGTCTAGTATGTGTGACTGAATTCTAGGTCACTTTTGTAGAGAATTGACCAATCAGAAATCTTGTGCCCACAAGAGTTGACAACAGTGGTTAACGCCATGATCGGTGGTCAGCTGAGGCTCTCTATAACATTATCAGTGTTTCCCTTCTTATACTTGATATTCAAATGGAACTATTGTAAGTATGTGGACCACTTCTAATGGAGATGATTCTACAACTTTTCTTGCATTTGTATGAATTGCAGGGTTCGGTGGTCTATGTGGATGACCATTTCCCTCCCCAAAATGTAATGCTTCCACTGTCAGTAGCCTGGACAATGGAATACATCTCTTTTTCATAAGTGGGATACTTGCGAACTGTGTTTGAAAGTGTCTCACTGTGATATGCCATTGGATTCCTCTATTGTCTAAGGACTTCCCCAATAGCATAGTAAGAGGTATATGTCTCGATCTCAAATGGTTATTGCAAGTTTGGTAATGTGAGCACTAGTGTAGAGTAGAGGCAATGTTTCAACTCTGCAAATGCCTTTTTTGAGATTCCAACCAAAATAATTTTCCTTTCTCTCCTCCCTTGGTGACGTGACTCGATGGCCAAGTGATATGAGAGAATCCAAACATGAAAGTGTGGTAGAAATTGCCAAGACCTAGAAAGATGCGGAGCTCTATCAGAGTGGTTGGGGTTGGCAAATCCCGAATGACTTGTATCTTTGTTGGATCGACATGCACCCCTCGTTCATCAATAATTTATCCCACATATTGAACTTGGGTCATGCCAAAAGTGCATTTCTCCAAATTGGCACATAGCTTTTGTTGTTGTAGTGTTTGGAGAAACTATCAGATGTGGTGGAGGTGCTCTTCCCAAATTTGGATGATGATTAAGATGTCATCCAAGTATACCACTACAAATGAGCTTGTGAATGGCTGAAATATCTCATCCATCAGCCTCATGAAGGTTGTAGGAGCATTCATGAACCCAAAAGGCATAACCAACCATTCAAAAAGTCCCTCCGCTTTGAAGGAAGTCTTCCACACTTTAAAGGGTTTGATTGGTACCTGGTGATATCCGAACTTCAAGTCTATCTTGCTGAAATATTTTTCCCCTTTGATTTGGTCCAAAAGGTCATTAATATGTGGGATCGGATACCTATTTTGGATAGTGATCTTGTTCAGTGCTCGATAGTCAATACAAAGTCTCCAAGTTCCATCCTTCTTTTGTACCAACACGATTGGGCTCCCACAGGGTGATGAACTCAAGTAGATGTGACCTTTCTACAATAGCTCCTGAATCTGCCTCTTGATTTCGTTATTCTCTAGAATCGAGCACTAATATATTGGTCCATTGGGAAATGACACACCTAGGGTCAGATGGATGGACTTCTTGACCTAATAGTGGAGGTGCACCCTTGCAAGGGAGGTGAAGATGTCCTCGTACTCCTCCACGACCTTTTCCATCTGTTGTTGTTATGCAAAAGGGCCCTGTCCGGAGGTCGTGGCCACCGTCTTCTTTTTTCCTTGAGGGCGTGTCATTAAGAAAACAAATTTCCTAGTTTTGGAAATGAGCTTACTACATTTTTTGCAGTAACCAAAGAGATGGCGGTAGGTGATGCTACCTTCAATGTCATGTAGAACGTATTTCCCAAAGTAACAATAACAAAACTAGGCCTTGACTCATACACAAGATTTTTCTTCCAGAAGTATGGTTGGCCAAATAATACATCACAAACATCTAGGGGAGAAACCTCACATAACACCTCATCCGTGAAGGGCTTGTCGTTATGTGAAATGCGGTATTGCTGGCTCACACAAAGATCGCGTCCTTCGTGAAGCCACTCGATGGTGTATGGTTGTGGGTGTGTTGTGGTCAGTAAGTCCATGTGCTTCACAAATGTTGTTGAAATGAGGCTCTTTGGGCTCCCGCTGTAAACAATGAACTGTAGCGGAGAACCCTTTGCTCACATCTGGGAGTGGAAGAGGTGGTCCTCCTCCTCTGTATCTTCAGATTCCTCCTTCCAGATGTTAGCAGTGGGAGTGGTCGGATTGGGCTTCACATTGATAATATGCTTCCCTCTTTTAACTTGTTGGGTTCTAACTTAGAGTTGGAACATGCATATGATTCCGAAGCCTTTAGCTCAGCCAACAGTAACTGTTTGGCCTAACACTCACTTGTGTTCTGAGTGGAGCTCTTATGGAGCTCACACCACTTTCCCGTGTCCTTCTTTGGCTTTGTGGTGTTGTTATTTGCTTGTGGCTTTCGCTAGTTGTCTTCTACCACCCCGCCTTGGCTTTGTCCTTTTTTCTATGGTTTGGGGGCACCTTTCCATTACTTCAGGTTCACATATGCAAAGTCTCGCTTCTTCTATTTAAACTTCTACTCGATCTTGATGGTATATCGATACACCATGCCAAGCAAGGAGATATCTAGAAAAATCCATCTCGTCCTGGATGTACTTGTGTAGGAAACCATGATACTTGAGTACCAAATGTTTCTTAGAATCCTTGATACTCAAATTCGTTCGAAGGGTATGGAAAACATTGGTAAACTCTGACACATCTTGGTCCTTTCCTTGTCGCAGCATTGTCCACGTTATGTATTTATCCTCATAGCGCCTGATAGGGCAGTACTACTCCTTGATGGCATCTTGGAACGAATTGCAAGTGGGTGAGGATGAAATTAGTGAGGTCGTACATTCATCCTTCTGCTCACAATAAGTTTCCCACTAGTCCTTGACGTGGGGGCAGCTTTCATAAGAGCAAAAGTAATCTTTACTCAGCTAGAAAAATCATAAAAACTATCCTTCAAGTAGATTCAATGATTTATCTATAGCTTGTACATCTATTTGGTCCTCAAATATGGGAATGTCAAAGTTTACTTATACCCTAAAAGGAGTAGAGCCTCTAGAGTATTTGTTGGAAGTGGATGTGCCGTCGGTGGGAAACCATTGAAGTATCTGGGAAAAGTTATCCATCATTGCATTCCTTTGTTTCTCAAGGGCCTCCTCTTGCAATATTTTGATAGGATCTCCTGCCCCTTCGTCTTTTTATTCTTCTCGCACGAGTGGCCGTCAGGGTTTACGAGGTTGATCTTGCAATGGTTCAACCATATCGAGCCCTAAATCCTTATTTCCCGACCTCATTGGGGACATGCAAAGAAAAACAGAGAAAGAGCAAACCGCTCTGATACCACTGATCCAGATTTAAACAGGAACGCAACAAATTATAGATATAACCATAAATACAAAGATACATTATAAATAATACTTCATTTCATAATATCAAATATTAAAATATGCTTACAAACATAATGGAAATAAGACGAGCTCGGGTGATGGTACTGTAGGTTTTAACCCCGTACAGAAATTACCTGCATACGAATTCTAAATCACAAGAAAATTAAAAATGCGAGAGCATAACACATAAAACACATATACACAGAGATTTCCCACTGGATCTCGAAACCGAGACTACCAGC
>APFE030114823.1:1620-24911 GCA_000404065.3 Pinus taeda | reverse complement strand
ATTTGTCTATAATAAAGAAACACGTCTTGGTTCCCGATATGCTTCTTCTTTATGTTTATGATGTTCATGTTTGATTTCATATGTGAATGGTTGTTTAAAGTTCATAACTAACTTCCTTCTTTTATAGCATAAAGACGATTTCTTTATAAGTCTTTGTCCATATACTGCTGTATTCTTTGGAATTGGTTGTTTTACAGGACAATGGAGCGAAAGGGACTTGAAGAAGGGTTTGGACCCTTGAGGAACTTCTCGAACGTAGGACCTAAGGTACGCCCCTCTTACTATAGAATTTGCTTATTATAGCATAATGGCTGTGTGAATGTGTGTTTCTCTGTTTAAACAACTTTCAGTCTGCTAGGGTTTCCACCCAAAAGCCCTAGGGGAGCAAATCCCTCAACATACAGGATTTAATAGGAAAGAGAGATTCTTTCCTCTTAACGGTCAAATTCTCAAGAAATATTTTCCTTAGAAGATCATTCTTCCATTTTGTAGATTAGATTTTTTTTTTCATAATAAAACCAATTGTGAATGGTTACATTAGGGATTTACGAAAAAGACACCAATTCCTTTTCCGATTTTGATTTTTCGCTTGTATAAATAGTAAATCTTTTAGAAAAATGATCTTTATTATTGAAAGATACAGTTAAAGACTTTAGCCTAGAAATGATACTAGTTTCAACTATAAAAAAATTTGATGGAAACAACCTTTAGTGAGAAATTGTTTTATATCAGTGCAATGAAAGGTATCAATAACAAAACAAACATTCTTTGTAGAAAAGCTCTTTCCAAAAAACTCTACTATTGTCATCCAGAGCTATCTTAAGGAAACAATGAATTTCTCCCTACTTAGGAAATTACAACTTTCAGAGAAACAATCCAAGGATGCACTTTATCTTAAAGAGTGAGAGGTCTCATCACGAGCCGGCTTATCATAATCACAGATATTATAACTTGCTGACTTTGCCAATGCTGCATACCACAACAGGGCAATGACTCAAGATTATTGCAATCAAAAGGCAAGGGGTCTCATCACGAGCCAACTTGTTCAGCAAAGTTATAAATCAAGTGAATGACTATGTCATAAATTGGCTATCAAACCAAGGCATTGTTCTTTAAGGGTAAAAAAATAAAATGAAAGCAATAAGTGCGGATATGGATTCCTCTTTGAAAATTGCATGTTTCTCTAAGTAGGATACATTATCATTGCTGGGTAACAGGTAACCCTATCGAGGCTATGAACACCTTTTGGTAGCAGAGGCTCTACCTACAACAAATGAGCATATTTAAAACTAATTTACAGAGAAGGCTTTGTTTTATCTTTATAAACCAAGTAATGACTAATGTAGATACAAGGACTAGCTTGAGGAAGCAAATAATCAAAGTTGAAAATAGAAGAGACAAAATATCATTGACAGGTTAAAGAATAATGTACTTTATCTTTCTATAATAAAGTTTAACTTTCTAGAAAATTTTCTATTTTGGAAGTTTAGAAAATTCAAAAGAAAGACAGAGATAACTAGTTCTTCCAAGTGAATCGCCAATTGTTGTGGCCACCAACAACCCCCCTTCTTATTTAGTGTTATTACTAATACTAAATAAGTGGAGACCCTTAGTCAAAAAATTTAAAAAATGAATTAGTGCTTGTATTTCCTTTTAATAAAAATCACCATCATAAACTTAGGAAAATACCTTTGAAAACTATAAAAAGCTTAAGTTTCATGATGAGGAAGATAAAATCACTCCTAAAGAAATTTCGCATCGCGAAAAGGATAACAAGATGCCTTCTTACAAGCCAAACTCCAAGACTGTGAGATTGCGATGCGAGACTACATATTAAAAAACATATATATCACATCGCATGCCTTGAAAAGCACTTATGCTGGAAAACTGCAGAAAATGCCGATATACGATGGCACATATCGCAAAATCGCACCTCGCAAAAAATACATTAACGCGAAATGAGCACATATAACGGTTATGCGATATTGCGATATTGCGATATCGCGATAGAGCGACAAAGCTATCTTACGAAAAAATAAAATTGCGATATTGCGATTTCGCGATAATGCAATGCAACAATCTACGATATTGCAAACAAAATCGCAAAAAGCCCTCCATCGCTAAATCTTTCGGCTCACTATTCGAGAAAACATTTTTCCATAAAACGAGACCTGGTTATGAGCTTTAATGCTAATTAATGAAATATGTTTTTGAGTTTATCGAAAATCCAGTTCACGTAAGGTAATATATTTTTGCATATCTTCGGCATTTAAAACTTTCCCATCACTATTCCTTATCATTACTCTCATCTCACTTGTAAACTGTAGGAACGAAGAACAAAGAACTACACAAAGAAGTATACAAGATACTATGGGGAAGAAAAGCAAGACTCCGATGCCTGAAGATAAAGAGATAGCACCCTTGTACACAGACACTGCATGCAAAAGAGACGCGGGTATTTCCACTTGGGAAGACATGTATAATCTACTTGAGGAAGAGAATCCTAAGGTAATGGAGTTTACGGTTTCTGCTGGTTCACAGGGGTCTTCTGAAGCATCAGTCACAGATTTAGCCTCTCCGTTCCTACACCGGCTAGGGGCGAGACCCAAAATTCTCCCCCCCCTACACAGGTGTGGTGAAATGGGTATGGGGCAGCGCTGACATCAAAAACTAGACAGTTTGGGACTAAGGGTCAAGAACTTACGGAATTACTATTTTCATAAAATTTGAGCTTTACCGCCACTAAAAGAAAGCAATCAAGAGGCAAAAATCGTACCAAGGAAGCCCGGATCAAGAAACAGAGGCAGTTTCTGAGGCGCTAATCATGCATCGCTGGGCAAAACTTCTCGAAATGGAAAGCTTCTAATTACTCAGCTACCTGTATGCTCCAGAAATTCATAAAAAGTATGTTAAAGATAAAAGGTAAAACTTGAATCCGAAAATCAGTGCTAATGGTCAGAAAGATCCTCAAAGTATTTAGTGAAACCACACAGCTAGTGTATGACTCTTAAAAGCATCATCAATTCTACCGAAAAGATGGCGCTAGCTCTCGCTGATTCCGTTTTTGCAACACAGTTAAAGGCTGAAGTCGGCCAACCGACTCTTCTCAAGAAAATGCTAAATGCTTGCGATGTTAAGGAACAAGTACAAAAATAGTTAGATGTTAGATTTAATTTTAGAAATAGTTTTGCTTTATTTTGCTTAGAGAAAGGACGCCCATTTAAAATCGTACCCTATATTTTTGTAAATAAGTTATTTTTAGATGTAGTTAGTAGTATTTAAACCATTCTCATGAATTTAGAGAAGGGTTGAGAAATTTATCAAAAAACTTGTCCTCAGAACATGCCCTTTTGCACCCTCTGAGGAGGTTTTGATGAATGAATGGAACAAGATTTATTGATTTTTGCATTTGATATCTGCTACGGATGTTACACTTCTGTACTCTTAGTGGATGTTGGATTAATAAGAGATAACTCATTATCGCTTGAAGCTCATGAGTAGAACTAGTTATAAATGGTACTTTTATCTCTTAACTATTTCTATCTTTTGTGTTAAAGCGATATTCAAGTTCAGTTGTTTATATATTAATGCGTGAATGCCTGAGTTATCATTTGGAACTTTTGCACTGTGATAGCTATTTATTTATGCTTAATGTATGAATAGCTTATTGTGCGATATGTTTTTCCAAACTGTTTCACCTAACTTTTGATGTGAAGTGGTTCATCTATATTGAATTTTTTTCTTATAACAATTGAATGATATTTATTACCGATTGTTATTTGAAATCATTTTAGATCGCACAGAAGAAAGATTACATCCTGGGTTAGTATAGACTTAGATATTTCTGTTTTCTTAGAATACAATTGCATATCATTAGATTAAAATTGGAATTAGAACATCTTAATTAGGAACTGTTAGATCAAAAATATCAAATTCTACACACACACACACTCATAAATTGGGAAACTGGTCCCATATCCCCAGTCGGACCCACCATACCAAACGGAAAAGGGGCTGCCAACCAAGGTCCGGACCAGGTGGGTATCCCCCTTGTTGTAGACCCGATTTTCGGGGCTTCAACACAACTGTGGATATAGGAGCATCAGGCAAGATTTTTTGAAGAGTCCTAGGCTGAGAATATATCAGTTCGAACTGCTGGGCGCAAAAGATAGCATGCTCTTCGGAATAAATTTCGGACATAGAAACATCCTTGGAGATCTTAGGTTGTAAGGATTTTAAAAACCATTCCAGAAAAATTCAGGTGGAATTTTAGCTTTAATGAGCCTCTTTCTCTATCTCCATTCTTAGATATGATCCAAATGTGAGTAGCCATGTCCTGATGAAAATTGGCCAGAAGTTCAGTTCCGGCTTCGTAACGGACAGGCAACTGAAAATGGTTTAAGAAAATGTTAGCCAAATCGGTGAAAGACGTAAAGGTGCCCCATGGCAACTCTATATACCACTTAGCCGCATTCCCAGTTAAGGTGCGGTGAAATAGTCTCAACCTAATTGAATTATCAAGTAGGGAGTTAGATGAGCACCATAAATGGAACGAGGTTGCATGGTCGCCTTGGTCTTCACCACTCTTCCCTTCGAATTTTGGAATATTCAATGGAAGTTTGGTTTGGACTAGAGGCCAAGCCGAATTGTATATGATTGGATCATTCATCAACTTAGTCAAGTCTGGCAGATTAAGCGTGGCTAGAAATGGAAGTCTCGGAGGACCTTGGGGATTCCACCCAGATTGGGCGAGGTTCGCAAAAGTTTGAAAAGAATGACCTGGATTTTGAAAGGCACCAAGTTGCCCGAAGTAACTAGTAGAACCTACTAAACTGAAAGGTGAACCATGTGGTCCAAAAAAACTTGGATTTTGACCAACTCCAGCCGAAAAATCTCCGTAACTAGAAAAGTTCCCCCCTAACGAATTATTGTAAGGAGTTGACAGCTGCTGGTAAGGGTTCTAAGCATTAGCTAAGGGTGGAAAAATTCGAAATGAATTGAACAAGTTGTACGATACATTCCCTTGTTGGTCGAAAAATGGATTCCCAACTCCAATCCCACTAACTGCAAGGTTAGTCCAACTCTGAAAAGGATTGCTGCCTTGTCCCGTGAAAGGAAAAGGCATAGACCCTACTGTTAGATTGGAATGTGGTATATGACCACTTCCAAAAGGGAAACCCTGAAAAGAATTTGATCCACTCATCATGAACGTGGAGGCAGTTGATGGTACATTTAATGGAGCTGAAGGAATACCTTGAGAGGGCATTCCAAAAGGGAAGAATCCTAAACTACATGCATGAGCTTGGGAACTTCCACTCGTTGAAGGAATGGAAGTAGACCCAAACAAGGATGTGCTGGCCGTAGACCCAAATAAAGTTGTAGAAGGGATGGAAATAGTTCCTCCCCATTGTACTGATATAGGAGTCTGCATACTTGTAGCACTCGTGGTGGATGCCATGCTCCCAGTAGTGGTCATAGAAGGGATGTATGTGTGTGGACCTGGGCTTGAAGGCCTGTGTGTCAGATTTTTGACGTATTTTGGAGTTCCAACGTATAACAATACGTCTGGATGATTAGAAGGGAGAGGAGGATTTGGAGCCGCAATTGATTTTGAGAGCTCTTCTACCTTAATATTATCTTCCGACTAGAAGAGTACTCGAGGAAGAACTGGTGTGTTCCTCTCTAACTCTGTGGTAGTACTAGGTCTACCTTGTACACTAACATCCCCAAGAGGAGGATCAATCTACGATGCACCAGCTACCACTAGTTGAAAACCACTGGCAGAATCGCTCCTACTCCTTCTAGGAGAAGGCTCTAGACTCGCAGGTGAAAGCCCACAAAGTCTACGGGACCATCTAAGTGATCGGTCAACCACTTTGAATTATTTTAATAAGATCTTCTTAAAGACTCAAGAAAATATAAATCTAGGCTGACTAGGAGCACAGAACACACACTTAAAATGTCCCTAAAGAATTCAGCAGTCAAACAAATTCCAAGTATTTTTGCTCCGGGTGATTAGGACCTGACTGGAAAATACAAGAAAGTGAATAAAAAGGACCTTCCAAAAATAGACTGGGGTAATTACGCCCCAGGTCTACTAGCAAAGGTATCCGAGGTAGTTACGCTGACCTCCAGACAACAACCTTTGCCGGTGCAAGCCCCCAAGTTTCTGAAGGGTGCCCTCTAGAAGTACTATTGAACATGATGCAACGTCAACCTCAGGTGCCACGGGATTCCCCTCCATAGCCACCTGTGTAGATCCCTAGGATTGGCAACTAAAGGCACCAACTCATATCAGAAGCCAGGAAGAACATTCGTGAGGTAAGATTTGACAAGTAAGAGAGGGTGTATCTCTCGTCCTTATCTTCACAAACCCTCGTGCTTAACTCCCAGTCACAGAGCTTTCTTGGTTTCCCTAGAGCTATTGGATTTCACTCTTTATTTAGACTTCTATGTTTCACAATTTAGAGTGGCCTTAGAGAGTTTACTCTCCTCTCCCCTAATCCAAGGCCTTAAATGAACCTAAAACTTGTTGGTGTATCTGATTGACAATATAAAGTTCTAGTTTATTTTATTAAGCACTTGATTTTAAGTGGCTATTCTTTTTAAGTCAAAGGGACAATACAGAAGTGAAACTGATGGTGTTCTTATGATGCAAAAGAAATTAATGAAAAACTAACTTATATTCAATGCACTTGTTTGTTCTTTGATTAAAAGCAACTTCTACTTGGGTTCTAAGAAACTTCTATAAAGAAAAAACCTTTTTCCTTTTCTTTTCTTATAGAAAACTTCACACTCACAAAAACTAAAAAGACTATTGATGCTTTAATGATGCAAAACTACCCTAATGCAAGGTTTACATGATAATGCAAAAATTCTAGATTACTCTAGAAATAAATGAAAGCAATTTGTTTATAAGCCATCTTAAGTGTTTGAAAGGAATATGAATCTTGAACACAAAATATTTCCCAAACAAGAAGGACTAATCAAAAAGATCCCATATCACTCTCAAAAACCAAAAGAAACCAAACTCAAATTCAGCAAAGAAAGCAAAAACAATGTTTTTGAAGGACTTTTCTTTTTCAAGAAACAATAAAAACGACTTTTCAAAAGCACTCAAAATGCCACCAAAGACTCAAAGACCGAAAGAAAATCATAAGGAGATTTTGCAAGTTATCAATTCAACACGAATGAAAACTTGAACAAAATAGGTAGGTGTTTCAACTTGCACTAAATGATCCAAAAGCAGCAAAAAGAGATTTGAGAAACTGATCAAGAAATCAAGAAAGATGCACTTTCAAATTCATCAACAAGAAACTTTCGAAAAGCAAGAAAAAGAGAATGGCCACAAAAATGACGAGAAGCAAAGCAAGCAAACCATAAAAATGAAGTTTGACACAAAGATTGCAAACAATCCTCTGTTCCGGAAGACCAGAATGATCAAGAACCTCTATAAGAAGCCTTGTGTGTTCAAACACAAATCATAAAACTCACTATAAAGCAAACCGAGGCAAAAAACTTTTCAAAGCAGGAAAGAACTCGTAACAGTAAGTTCATTGAAAAATTAAATTCTGAAAACAGAAACTGACTCCTTAGAAACCACACAGACCAAGAAACAAATATTTCCAGGCAGAAATATTTGAAAAAATCATGCAAAAAATTGTATACGTGACTATGTCTCTACACAGCTGCGTATACATGCACTTTTGCCAAAAGAAACTTGCGTATACGCAATTTCAGTTCATATAAACAAGCGTGTGTACACTTTTGTAAAAAGACAAAGATGCGTATATGAAGTTTTACAAGAAAAATAAAAAATGAGGCCTGATGAAAAATATCAGACTTGAAGTCTGAGTTCCTACAAGAGTAGGAAATACAGTGACAACAAGAAAACTAAGAACCGAGCCTTGATTGGCACTAAATAACCCAAAATAGGAATAAAAAAATTGTTATCCCTAGTGGAGTCACCAATTCTGTTGAGGGAATAAGTCCCGTAAGGCTTTGGGTCAGAACCCTAGCAGAGCAAGAGTAATCTACAACAAGAAACAAGTATTCAACTCAGGCAAAATGCTTAAACAAACTAACTATGCGAGGATGAACATACTTGGATGTCCTTCGTTTGGGTAGTTCTACCGAGGGTTCAAACCCTCTGCAACTCCTAATGATCTTTGAACCTGCAAATCAGCCAATTTGAATATACATAGCAGCATATAGATAAAACATTTTAGTGAAATCAACTTTATATCATATAAGTAGATGGTTAGTTATACATTGAAATAGTCATTCATATATAAACCATAACAATAACATCTGATGCATAAACAAATTCGATATTAGGAACAAGACAACGTTTCTTTTTTTTGTAGAAAACTATAATAAAACATGGAAAGAGTTCACCTGAGTCTTCCTCATCCGGCTCCAAGCAGAACCATCCTCTAGGTCCGTCCAGTCCCAGTCTTCAAAAACCTCCTTCCATAACCAATACCATGATATCTCCAAGCATGTGAGAGAATATCAAAACACAAGGAAACAAGGGTTTCCTAAACTTGGGGAAGTGCTTAAAGCAAAGGGATTCTTCAGACTTGATCAGGGAATAATCTCAGTACAATAATTATATCCTTTCTCTCCTCCTTAAGGCCTTCCCATTGAAATCTTTTTATACTTCTCCCAAATTATTTTTTTAGTTGGGAACAGTTGGGCCACGAGCACTAATAGGTAATCAACAGGTAAAACCCATGATCTCTTCCCATAGTTAAGGAAATTTAATTTTTTAATGTGTTTTAACACATATATGCAGGTTGGGTATAGACTGACCCTCGTGTACATGCTTTTAACATAGGGCAAAGTAGCGTATAGGGAGTCAAACACTGTTTTTAAAATATTTGGACCAAGTCTTGAAGGAGGGGTTGCCCTAGGCCATAAATCAAGATTCACAAATACCAAAGGTGATATTTGGAGCTATAACAACTATTTCAAACTATGGAGTCATACTCCTCCACCATCGCATCAACCCAAACTGGCTGCTGCACTTCTTCTTGAAAGGAATATGGCTCTATCACAACACATGCACCCATAAGTGCCATTTATCCAGTGTACCTCTTTAGTGATCTCCTCTGTTTGTTGAGAAGAGGGCACTCCCACATTCTCCCGTGCATCATCCAACAATCTGTCAGCCTCTCTAGTGTGCTTTCTTCCTTCTCTGGAAGACTTTGCCTGAGTGGATGTCTCCACTCTCGGAACCTCTGTATGTGGCTGCTCCACATCAATCTAAGGCTTCTAAACCTTAGGAACTAAAAGTACCTCCTCCGCATGTAGCTCAAGCTCCCTCTCAAGGGATACTCACATGGCCTTCTCCTCATCAAAATTGACATCCTTGCGAACCACTGTCATCTGACTGGTTTGCATGTACACCCGATAGTTGTGGGCAGTATCAGCGTACCCCACAAATATCCCCAACTTTGTTGTTAGCTCAAGCTTCTTCTGTGCATCTTTGGTCACATGGCAATAAACCGATGACCAAAAAATCCTGAAGTGACCAACATCTAGCCTCTTACTAGAATAAATTTCCTCTAGTGTTTTACTCTCAAGTATCCGATGTGGACTACAGTTTTGAACATAAACCATTGTGTTGCATGCCTCAGCCCACAAGTGTAGTGGTAGGCCCTGATCATGCAACATTTCCCTTGCTGCCCCTACTATGCTCCTATTCTTCCTCTTGGAAACCCCATTCTTCTGAGGGTTATGAGGTGCGGTCAACTCTCATTTAATCCCTTCCATTGGACATAAGTTCTTAAAATCATTAGAGACATTCTCTATTGTTATTACTCCGTAGAGCTTTAACCTTATTTCCTGACTCTTTCTAGACCAATGCTTTGAATTCACAAAACTTTGTGAATGTCTGATCCTTTCTCTGCATGAAAAATATCCAACATTTACGAGAATTGTCATCTACAAATATAACATAATACCTATGTTTTGTGGTGGATACTGCCAAGAATGGTCCACACACATTTGAATGGAATCTCTCCATAACAGAATTTACTTGATTGTCTCTATCTCTAAAGGAATATTTGGTGTATTTTCCCAAAGTAAAACCCTTGCATGGATGAACTTGCTCAAGCATACCTTTGGGAAGACCGATAGAGATTTGTTGCAATATGTTTAAAGCCCCATGATGCCAGTGGCCTAATCACCTGTGCCACAACTCGCCGATGTCTCGGCTCAACATATTTTCTGCTTTTGAACTTAAAGAAGCACAATCCTCTACCTCTATCTTATAGAGATTATGAACTCAAATCCCTATCTTCTTTACTTGACCCATGGCTATGTGTAGAAGGAATGCCTTTCCTTTCGAAAAGATCACATAATAGCCTCTATCCTCAAGCATGGAAATGGATACCAATTTCTTTGTTAGTCCAGGTGCATGTATAACATTCTTCAAGGTGAGTGGAGCCACATGCTCCCTCTGAAAAGTAATAGTGCCCACACCAGTAACATTATACTTATTGTCATCACCGATCTCGATACACATCTGGATATCTTTCTCCTCCAGTTTACTGAATAACTCTTTGTTGTCAATCATGTGGAAAGAAGTTCCAATGTCTAAGTACCAGGCACTTCTCATCATTGAAGACACCATGCATGCAATGAGGGAAAAGTCCAATTCGAATTGGGAGGCCAAAGCCTCACCCGCCGCTCCTCCCGAGGGCTTCTCCTTGGACTTCTTAAATGGACAATTTGTAGCAAAGTGACCCATCTTGTGACAATGAAAGCATTTAACTTTCGTGATGTCCTTCTTCTTGCCTCCATGATAAGAATCTGATTTGGAATGAGAAATTTTACCTTTTGGCTTCCTCTTCTTAACCGTTAAGGCACAATTCTCTTCATCATCAGTATTTGATGAAGATCCATCCCTAGTGTTCCTCCTGATCTCATCCTGCATCAAGTCCGACCATAGTTGTTCCCAATCTGGCAGCTTCTCCTGACAATTGACAGAGTCTTGATAACTATGCAAACTCCTTGGGAGTCCAAGAAGAGAAAGGCTCACCATATCCTCCTCAAAAACTGTGATTCCAACACTTCCAAGTTCATCTCGACATGAGTGAACTTGGTCAAGTACTTTGGAATCGTCTAACCTTTCTCCATCTTAGTTTTATGAAGTTTATCCTTCTTTGCCATCTTCCTTTGATCACTGCTATTCTGATACAAGTCCGTCAATGTTTTGCACATAGCATGTGGAGTTTCCTTGCCATGGAGACTCGAGACAATGTGGCTCAAACTCCTTCAAGGATTATTTGCCTTGCCTTCGCCACAAATTCTTCCATTCGGCCAAGTTCTGTGCATCCGTAGCTGTTGGCTTGGGGACTTCTTGATCAATGAATTCCTTCAAGCCATTATCTTCTAGCACAACCTCCATCCTATCCCTTCAGGCTATAAAATTTGAGCTGCCTTCCAAGGCATACTAAAGCCTCAACCCATGGAATGCCATCTTCTGATCCTGAAGTATGTATGCAAATTCAACTTTCACATGTAAGCCATAGACTCAAAACTTTGAAATATCCTCAAGAGAACTAATTTTAAATCAACGATATCTCCCTCGTTTGAACTCCAATTTGGCCAATTTTTTTTTTGACTTTGGGTATATTTTCCCAAGGAATCCAAATCTACAATTTTTATTTTTATTTTTTTTATTTTTTTTTCTTTGAAATTTTTTCATATAAATTCTCAGAAATTCTTTACAAAATCTCCTCCCAAAAAACAATCTTGCTCTGATACCATGTATAAAAACCCGTAGATTCACAAGCTCATGTAATATACTAAAACAAGAGACAAGAATCTACTTATACTCTTTACAGTGGAAGCCCATAAACACTGAGAAAACAATAATCAATATAGGAAGAGAATCAAAGGCACATAACACAATAAATATCTAGGGAAATCCACAACTCAAAACCCCACTATTTGTTTTGTATTAATCCAAAAAATCAAGATGAAATTACAATGCTTGTTCTCTCTAGAACAACCCCAACACTCAACAAATTCAATCTCCAACTCATAAGCAAGCTCAAGGCTAAAGCTTATCCAATTCACAAGCTCTCCAAGTCTTTATTCCAATGTGTAATTCCTATGAAGGATAATTTGTATTTAAAGGGAAATAAAGCCTCTAAAAATAGTGCAATCCCTCAAGGACCAGTTCCTGATTGCATGCACTATTAGTGCAACTCAAAAAAATCTAAAACATATAGTACATTGCCCTTGAACTCTAGTCTCAACTGGGTATTTCTCAGAATCAACATGCATGAGTTTCTGATGGTGGAATCTTCAGTTAACAAGAGTAGAACTAATTAGGTCACTAGTGTCCCAACTGACTGTTTACTCACTATTAGTTCCTGAAGCTGATTGGAACTAATTTTACTGGACTTAACTCAATAAACTCAGTTAAATAATTGCAACTCATTCATAACTCATCTTGAACTCCTATAAGTTAGGGAGAACATATACATGTCTTCTAAAAGACTTCCAATTCGAATTTTCTAAATTAATTAAGTTAATTAAAATTAATTAATTATTTTCAAATTGCTATGAGAAAATAATTCTATTTTAATTCACAGCTTAATTCAAGGGAAAATTAAACTCGAATTTCTTGTTTCCATTTCTCAAGAGTTGGTCAAGGGTGCGTTTTGGGAGACTAGTGGTAATTTGCTACATGATTTTCAAAGCCCTATGGTGTAAGTGTCCCATGCACCTGTGCCAGAGTTCTCCAACGTGTCGAATCTCCACCTTCTCTTCCTTGCTGCTTAGTGCAGTGTAAGCTTCCAACTCAATTTTGTATAGTTTCTTCACTTGAAATCCAATTTGTTTCACTTACCCGGAAGCTACATGTCTTAGAAAGGCTTTCCCTTTACTGAAAAAAAAAAAAAAAAAAAAAAAAAAAAAAAAAAAAAAAAAAAAAAAAAAAAAAAACATCATAGCCAAAATCATCCAATACAACTATAAAGATTAGGTTCTTCTCCAACCTAGGTACATACATGACATCTTTTAGATGAAGGTGGGAGCCCGACTCCCTCTTAAAGGTTACAGTTCCTGTTCCAGTTCCTTTGGCATTGTACCACCCATCATCACTACGTTCTATGTGCATTTAGAGATCCTCCTCCTCTAGGCTACTGAATAATTCTTTGGATCTTGTAGGGTGTCATATGGAATGAGGTACTTGAATATTGATACCACACACTCCCCATTATAGTGCTCACCATGCATGCAATCAGGGTGATGTCTAATTCAAATTGTCAGGCAATTGCCTCACCTCCTGCTCCTCTGAAGGCTTCTTGTTAGACTTCTTGTGCAAACACTTTGTTGCATAGTGCCTAAATTCATAGCAATGATTATTTATTTAATTATTTTATTTTTATTTTTATTTTTTTTTATCTTACTTAGGTCCTTCTTGTTGCCATTGTTTTGCCTTATCCCTAGTTTTCTTTTGGCCTTCTTGCCCTTCCCAACTAAGGAAAAATTCTCTTCTTCCTCAGATATGGATGTTACTCCATCTCTAGTGTTCCTCCAAATTTCTTCCTGCACCAAATCAGACCACAATCTCTCCCAATTTGGCAATTTGTCCCTTCAATTTATAGAGTACTAGTAGTTGTACTAGGATTTTGGAAGGCCTAGGAGAGCTAAGCTCACTAGTTCTGAAGATGGAATATTTTCTCCAACTCCTCCAATCTCATCTCGACACTGAGTGAACCTGGAGAGGTAATGTGGAATGGTTTCTCCTTTCCACATGTATATGTTTCTAAGCTTGTCCCTTAATTTCATGTAAATTCGAGACTATGTGGTCTCTCACACCCTCCAGGATGATCCTCCTGGATTTTGTGATATCCTTTTTCCATTGTGAAAGTGCTTGGGCATAATATATTCCTAGTTTTGGAATGTCAAGCACGCCATTATCATCAAGCACTTATTCCATGCTATCCTTCCAAGCTATGAAATTCAAGGTTCCCTCAAGGGCATAGTCCAATCTCAATTTGTTGAAAGACATTTTCCAAGTAGGGAAGAAAACTGCTTCACTAAATCTGCAAATAGAATTCTATGAAGGAGAAGATCAATTAGCTAGTTTCTAGTGTGATTTATGCTCTGATACCATGTAGAAACCAATAGAAATTTGCTACTATTGATGAAATTGAACTAAAATCAAGAGATTATGAATTTCCTCTACTATTCTATGGAAATGAAATCATAGTTTAGAAACACATGCAATGACATGCAACCATTAAAACCATAAGAACACAGTAATTACAGGGGAACCCAACTGGGAAAAATCCCTCTGCTACTTTTCATTAATCATATGAGAATGAGAAACTATTACAATGTCTTGCTTTAGATCTGAAGCACACCCTGCACTATAAACATGTTCTCCTACTGTTCTTTCTCTTGCCAACAATTAGCCAATTCAAGGCCCCATCTTGTTATTATTTTTGTGAAAAAATTAGGAGAAATTAAGCTCCTAAATAGTAGGGAAATTCCCTATTTCTTAGCGCAAATCCGAAGGAATTGATCACCTACACAATTACCAAGCCTGTACACTCAACTTGTATACAATTAATCATTACAATGTGCCTTTTCCTCCACTCTAGCTAGGCAATTCGAATTCCATGCATGTTTGGGCTATTTTTAGCCAAAAGACTAGTTTAATTGAGAGATCATTGAGTTAAAAATAGTTCTACTACTCATATGTCCTTTAACTAACTAAACTAAATACTTGAGCTCTGTTAACTGAGATCAACTAAACATAACTGAATTAGATTGCTAAATTTTAGCAATCACTACATGCACAACTCTACTTCTAGCCTCTAACCCAGATTTACTAAGCTAACTAGTAGATAAAGCCATGCCACAAAATTTAACTAGAATCCAAGTCATCCTGCTGATGTGGAAAATTGAATTACTCAATTTGACTAAGGCGAAAGTCAAATTGAGCCTTTCTTGCTACAATTTCTACACTCCCTCTTGGCAAGAAAGGGATTTTGAACCACCCCTATCACACACCTTTGGAATTCAAATTTACCTCTTGACAATGCCTTTTTTCAAGATAATCACATCACGCTCCTCGATTGGAATGTATTGTAGAAACATAATTCTCCTCTGCACACAATCCTGCAAGTAATGATACTTGATATCAATGTGCTTGGATTTGCCATGAAAGATTGGATTCTCAGAGATTTTGATATAACTCTGATTATCACAATAAATCACTGTCAGATCCATCTCCTGACTGAAAAAAGCCACAAGTATTTTCCTCATCCATATGGCCTCACATGTCGCTTGACTTGCAACCATGTATTCAACCTCTGTTGAGTTGAGTGCCACAAACCTCTATTTCTTGCTATACAAGGAGATAGTTGTAGACAAAAAACTAAAGATAGCACTTGAAGTACTTTTCCTATCTAATGGACTCCCTGCCCAATCTGTATCAGTGAAGCATAGGAGATTCACTCCCTCTATCCTCCTAAACCATAATCCATACTCGGTTGCGCCTTTGAGGTACCTCAACACATGCTTTGCTAGCTTCCATTACAACTTGGTAGGCTTCACCTTGGCTTGACTCAACTAATTAACTACATAGCATATGTTGGGCCTTGTGTTCACCAGATACACCAAGGATCCCACAATTTGTTTGTAGATGGTAGCATCTACTTCCTCTCCTAAAGAAGAAACCTCCTTCCTCTAATTTGTAGATAGAGGCGTGTCCATAGGCTTGCAATTATCCATGTAAAATCTATGAAGTATTTCATAGGCATACTTCCCCTGACTCACAGATAGCTCACCACCACCCTGCCATACTTCTATCCCAAGGAAGTAATGAAACAAGCCCATGTCTTTCATCTTGAATTCTCTTGCAAGATCATCCTTGCAAGAGCAGACAACTTCTCACCCCCTATAAGTATCAAGTCATCATCATACAATATTAGGATAAGAAACTTTCCATCTACCACAATGTGATAGAGATTGGCCTCTGCTTCACTTTTGGTGAAGCCCAATCCACTAAGATATGTATTGATATGAGTATACCATGCTCGGGGCGCTTGTTTGAGACCATACAGGGATCTCCTGATTCTACATACATGTGTCTCCCTGTAATACTGCTCAAATACTCTAGATGCTCTATGTAAATTTCTTCCTCAACAACACCAATGAGAAATGCAGTCTTCACATCCATCTGGTGGATCTTCCATCCCATATGTGCAACCAATTCTATAATGGTTCTGATCGAGGAATATCTTGCCACTGGGGAAAATGTCTCCTCATAGTCCACTCACTATACCTAGGATAATCCTTTGGCCACAAATCTAGCCTTGTACTTCTTGATGCTTCCATCAACTGCATGCTTCAATTTGTAGATCCATCTGGAACCAACCATTGACTTGTTCTCTAGTCTTGACACCACCTCCCATACACTTTTCTTTATGATGGAGTCATTCTCCTCCACCATGGCATCAACCCACACTGGTTGAGAAATTGCTTCCTCAAAGGAAGAAGGCTCTGACTCAGTGAGCTCTACCATGATATCCATATACCCAATGTACCTTTCTGGTGACGTCCTTTGCATGCACTAAGATGTAGGAGTACCCACATGCTCCTGTGCATCTTACACCAATCTGTCATCTTCTCTAGTTCTCTTCCTCCCCTCTTTGGAAGGTTCTGGTTGAGTGGTTTCCTCCACTTTACCTCATGTCAGCTCCTTTGCATGTGGTTTCTCCACAACATCCTGAAGCTCTACATGAGGCTCCTCCTTTGGAGATATATCTCCTCCTCCAGTGGGACACTCATCTCTCACTTTATAGAGCATCTCATAGCATTCTCCTAATCAAATTGACATCTCTCCTCATTACTTTCACCCAAAGTGAGGGAAACTACACCCTCTAGTTATGTGGTGTCTCTATGTATCCTACAAAGACCCCCATATCAACTGTTGGCTTAAGTTTCTTCTTTCTAGAAAGTTTCTTCGAGTGTGATCATGCCAAGTATTTTATGAGGGCATTGATTCTACAACTAAACTGTGATGTTGCATGCTTCTGCCTATAGATGCAATGGTGACACCTGATCATGCAACATGGCTCTTGCTACTCCCGCTATGCCTCTGTTTGTCCTTTCAACCACCCCATTTTGCTGTGGGTTGTGTGGTGTTACTAGTTCTCTTCTAATCCCCTCTTTGGTACAAAATTCCTTGAAGGTGTTAGAAACAAAATTCTCCTCCATTTCCATTCTCAGGGATTTCAAGTTCTGACTAGTATCCTTTTCAAGCAATGCTTTGAATTCAACAAATTTATAGAAAACTTCATCCTTCTTCCACATGAAGAAGATCCAACATTTTCTTGAAAATTCATCAACAAAAAATACATAGTACCTATGTTTTGTTGTAGAGGATGTAGAAAAGGGTCCACATACATTAGAGTGGACTCACTTCAAGATTGCTCCCACTCTGCTATCTCGGCCTTGGAAGGTGGATTTGACATATTTCCCCAATGTGCATCCCTTGCAGACATCATGCTGGTCATGGGTGCATTTTGGGAGACTGGTGGTAATTTGCTGCATGATTTTCAAAGCCCCATGGTGTAAATCTCCCATTTGCCCCTCCCAAAGTTCTCCAATATCTCAACTCTCCACCTTCTCTTCCTCGCTACTTAGTGTAGTGTAAGCTTCCACCTCAAGTTTTTATAGGTTCTTCACATGAACTCCATTCTGTTTCACTTTCCTGGAATGTATGTGTCTTAGAAAGGTTTTCCCTTTACTGAAAACAACATCATAGCCGCAATCCTCGAATACAACTATAAAGATAAGGTTCTTCTTCAACCCAGGTACATACATGAAATCTTTCAGATGAAGGCGGGAGCCCAAATTCCTGTTAAAGGTTATAGCTCATTTTCCTTTGGCACTCTACCTCCCATGATTCGTAAGTTCTATGTGCATCTAAAGATCCTTCTCCTCTAGGCTATTGAGTAATTATTTAGATCCTGTCATATGGAATGAGGCACCTAAATTTAGATACCGAACACTTCCCATTATTGTGCTCACCATGCATGCAATTAGGGTGAAGTCTGATTCAAATTGTGAGGCAAGTGCTTCAACTCCTGCTCCTCTCGAAGGCTTCTTGTTAGATTTCTTGTGTTGACACTTTGTTGCATAGTGCTTGAATTCCTGATAGTGAAAACATTTTATCTTGCTTAGGTATTTCTTGTTGCCATTGTTTTTGCTGGTCACTGGTTTTATTTGGGCCTTCTTACCCTTACCAACCAAGGAAAAATTCTCTTCCTCCTCATATCTGGATGTTACTCCATCTCTAATGTTCCTCTGAATTTCTTCCTGCACTAGATCAGACCACAATCTCTCCCAATTTGGCAATTTGTCCCTTCCATTTACAGAGTCGTCATAGTTGTGCTAGGATTTTGGAAGGCCTAGGAGAGCTAGGATCACTAGTTCTAAAGATGTAATATTTTCTCCAACTCCTCCAAGCTCATCTCGACACTAAGTGAACCTAGAGATGTAATGTGGAATGGTTTCTCCTTTCTGCATGTAGATGTTTTTGAGCTTGTCCCTCAATGGAAATTTTCTAACATCATTACAATTTTCAAATAGCTCAGTGAGGTTCTTCCACATAGCATAAGGAGTCCCCTTTCCATGTAAATTCGAGACTATATGGTCTCTCACACCCTCTAGGATGATCCTCCTAGCTTTTGTGGCATCCTTCTTCCATTGTGCAAGTGCTTGAGCATCAAATATTCTTGGATGTGGAATGTTAGTTTTGGTGTACTCAAACAGCCCATTATCATCAAGCACTTCTTCCATCCCGTCCTTCCAAGCTATGAAATTTGAGGTTCCCTCAAGGGCATACTCCAATCTCAATTCATTGAAAGACATTTTCTCGTATTGAAGAAAATTGCTTCAATAAATTTGAAAATCGAAGTCTCTGAAGGAGAAGATCTATTGACTGGTTTCTAGTGTGGTTTATGCTCTGATACCATGTAGAAATGAATAGAAATTTACTATTACTGATGAAATCAACTGAAATCAAGATATTACGAATTTCCTCTTCATAGTTTAGAAACACATGCAATGACATGAAACCATTAAAACCATAAGAACACAATAATTTTACAGGGGAAACCAACTGGGAAAAACCCCTCAGCTTCTTTTCATTAATCATATGAGAATGATAAGCTATTACAATTTCTTGTTTTAGATCTGAAGCACACCCTGCATTGTAAACCTGTTCACCTATTGACTATCTTACTCTTGCCAACACTTAGCCAATTCAAGGCCCCATCTTGCTGCTATTTTTGTGCACAATTCAAGAGAAATTAAGCTCCTAAATAGTAGGTAAATTTCCTATTTCGTAGCACAAATCCCAAGGAATTGATCACCTTCTCAATTACCAAGCTTGTACACTCAACTCATATACAATTGATAATTACAATATTCCTTTTCCTCCACTCTAGATAAGCAATTCAAATTCGATGCATGTATGGGCTATTTTTAGGTGATTGACTAGTTTAATTGAGAGATCACTGAGTTAACAACAGTTCTGCTACTCAACTGCCCTTCAACTAAATCAACTAAAGACTTGAGCTTAGTTAATTGAGATAAACTAAACATAACTAAATTATATGTGCACAACTCTGATTCTATCCTCTAACTCGAATTTATTGAGCTAACTAGTAGACAAAGCCATGTCACACAAGTTAACAACAATCAAGTCATCCTCCTAATGCGGAAAATCCAATTACTCAATTTGTCTAAAGAAAAATTCAAATTGGGCCTTTCTTGCCACAATTTCTAACATAGATCATAGTGCCAAATAAATGGTGTCTTCCAAATTAAATAGATAGGCCAATGAAGGAAGGATACTTGGGTTGTCGATGGTGTTCCTTTACTCATAAAGAAGAGAAAGTATCAGAATGATACAATAGGTAAGGAGAAATCATCATAAATACATGTGGCCTTTATAAGAACTCCATTGATGGTTTTATGACCCCTTGAATACTAATAAATATGGTGGTATATACTTGTGACATCCAAATATGAATGAAATAATGATACACTACATAGTTATTGGAAAACATTGTACATAAAAATCTTATATGTGACTTCTCAAGATCATTTGTTGCTTAAACCCAATGGCAGATGTTGTTGGTATTGTAGGTATGGTGAGGAAATGGGCTAGACATAAAAGTATCATGATAAAAACAACCACAATCTTGCTATATATTTGATTTATAGCTTTTTTTGATCACAAATGATCATTCTTGTGAACTTTAGAGCATTCTGACTAAATTGTTCATAAGATCCAAATATGCATGAGTTATTGTTTAAAAATATAATAGACCAATATATATTAATTCTATGCAATGGCTAAGATGAAATTATTAATTTTTATTAAATCATGTATAAGTAGGAAGTCATGCAATCATAGATTGTTCAAGACTATTGTGAAAACACTACATAGAAGATTAACACCTTGGCTTGCAATCATGTTGGTGCATAATTTAGCACTCTAGCAAAATAAATTTTTAATACTCTAAAAATTGCAAAGTAAGGTTTTTGGGTTTTTGCATGCAATTGTGTTGACACCATTTGGTTTTGATCCTCATAGTGTAACAAGACTATTTAAAAAATTTCTCTTTAATGAGCTAATTTTCACTTCAAGTTTAAGAAACAATATCATAGGAATAATGATGGATGTTGTTTGATTAGGCATCAAAAATATTTTAGTGTCCTCTATGCTCTATGTCAAACAAAACATAATTTTTAGGTCACAAATAGGAGCTATGCCTTTATGAATCTAAAAAGGCTAGGAGGCAATCTTTATTGAGTGGGTTTTTTTTTCCAAGGAGTTGTTTGTTGGATTTATTGGAAAATAAAACTTGGTTGGAGCTTGTCAATGAACAAAAGTTCTTCTTTCTCAATGTCTTCACTTCTAGCACTGCAAAGGGTTTCATTCACTCAACAAGATTAACAATGTGGATGCTTTGGGTGTGTGTTGAATTTGGTTACAAAGGTGTATCAATTCCTTTTTATTTGCAACTAGTTTCTACCTACAAATAGTCACACAAAATATAAGATGATAGGGGTTAAACATGAGCTAAGCATAGCACTATGATTAGTGAAAAAAAGGCATATAAACTTAACTAAATAATGAATAAAACACAAACAAAAATGAGAAAAAAAGTAAACAAAGAATATGGGGGAAAAGTCCTCTTTATTGGTTGATGGTGGTATAGATACAATAAGTGTTGAAGACACTTGGAGAGAATAAATTAGAGCAATGGTGCTACTCAACTCCCAATAATGGTTTTGTCTTTCTAATCCTTTGCAATCACCTCTCTCTCTCTATTGAGCCTCAAACCTGCACCTTCCTATACACCCTCTTAGCCTCCTTTCTCCACTCACTTCATTCACCCAGTTGTTAAATCATTGAATTATAGTCTAAAAAGGACGGTTTATATGGTTTTCTGACTATACTTATGACTGTTGTTTGGTTTAGTTTTTTTGTTCATGCAGCTGCGGAAACTTGTGAGTTTCCGTAGCCAGCGCAGGTTTCCGCATCCAGCCCAGGATTCCGTGGCTATTTTGTTAAAAGCTGTGCTCCAGGTGTCCTCTGAAGAAACGAGCTACATGGGCAAGCTCCAGGTGGCAGATACATGGAACGTGTCCCTTCAAATCGACCAAATCGTCCATGGGAGGCCATGGTCAACCAAAGTCAAAGACAAGGCCAACCAAAGAGTTCAGTGGTGGCACGTCACTGTTTTGGGCACGTGAATGATACGTGGCACAGTCCTTAGCTCACGAAGGCACCAACACACCTGGAGATCGTTCCCGAGACCTGAATCTAACAGCCAACCACTCCGAAGATTTAAGAAACATGATGACAGTTAAACTAGATCTCGGCTGAAGAGATCTACGTGTCTTTAGCAACGCAGTTAATAGCGTAGAAGTTGTTAGTTAGCTTTAGTATTTTGGCATTATAAATAACGCGTCATTGAACGCTGTGAAAAATATTTTTGAGATGTATGAATTCTGAACTGTTTATGTGATTCCGCACTGCTGGTTATCTTATCACCCCACTGTTTTATATGCTGCTGTTTAATACATGAGGAGACTTTTCTTAGTTCAGCCGTGTGATTATTTGTTGATTGGATGAAGTGGCAGAGGGCCCCTACACGCTGAAGCCTTGTAAAGTTTTTATTTAGCTTTATTATGTTTTTGTTTTTCTCATTAGTTTGTACATAATATACTGTTTGATGCTTCTGCTGTTTATATTTTCACCTTTATTTTCTTAGAGTTGTAAACTGATCAGTGCTTTTCTGCAGGTTTTCTTAGGCAGCCCGGGCAATTTTTCATCTTTTTGATAACTTTTGGCATATGATATCATCTTGTCCTTCCTGCTAACTTTCATTTTCTGAAGTTTAAATTCAGCATTGTCCTTTTCAAGTTGTGATTTTCTTATTTATTTTTCTGCTATTTAGATATCATACTGCTCATCAATTTATGGTTTCTTTCTATGGTCAAGCGACTATATCAGCAAGAAATCAGAAATTACTAACCGTAGTGTGATTTAGTTATCATATTGCTTACTCATGGTTGCTTTCCACAAGGTAGATTGACCTGAATGTTAAAGGACTAGAAGAGTTCAAGTAGTGTGATTAGTTTTGTTCATGAAATTTACTTTCTTGTCATTTAGATATCATATTGCTTGACATGTTCACGATTACTTCCCCAAGGTAGATTGAGCTGAAGGGTAAAGGATTTGAAGAATTCAAGTAGTGTGATTAGTTTCTTTTATGCAATTTACTTTCTTGTCATTTAGATATCATATTGCTTGACATGTTCATGATTACTTCCCAAGGTAGATTGAGCTAAAGGCTAAAGGATTTGAAGAATTCAAGTAGTGTGATTAGTTTCTTTTATGCAATTTACTTTTTTTGCCATTTAGATATCATGTTGCTTGACTTGTTCATGATTACTTCCCGCAAGGTAGATTGAGCCGAAGGGTAAAGGATCTGAAAAGTTAAAGTAGTGTGAATTATTTGCTTTGCTTTAAGTTTGAGTTGTTTTTAGTCTTTACTTTCTTTTCATTTCAACAGCAAGGATACTGGGCCATTGTCATTAGTTCACTATTTGATGCATTTATTTTCTCTTAAGAATTGATTTCATTTTAGTTATTCTAAAGCTTTCTTTTGAGCACTTTCAAGTTTAGAAACCATCACCGTATACACTCCATACTTCACTTTCATTCTCAC
>APFE030114822.1:18904-40994 GCA_000404065.3 Pinus taeda | reverse complement strand
CAATCAAAGGAAAGTATTTACACAAAGCTATTTATGAGAAAGAAATGTTGGCAATACTACATGCACTTAAGAAATGGCGACCCTACCTAATGGGAAGACACTTCAAGGTAAAAATGGATCATGATAGTCTTAAATACTTTTTAGATCAAAGATTATTTTTAGAAGAACATAATAAATGGGTCACAAATATGTTGGGTTATGACTTTGAAATCATCTACAAAAAAGGGAAGCAAAATGTTGTTGCAGATGCACTCTCAAGAAAGGATGAGGACGTGGAAGCATTGTTTTGTACTATTTTTATTATCCAACCAGATTGGATAAACGAAGCAAGGGATGAATGGAAGAAGGACGAAGAAGTGTGGCCACTCATTCAAAAGTTGCAGAAGATCCAATTCAAACAATATTGCCAGAACTTGATAAGGAAGGAAAAATCACATTGGAACCTGGAGCAGTCACAGAAAAAAGAATCCGATAACTACGAAATTGATCAATTTTAGAGTATCTCATCAAGTGGAAGAACTTACCTACTGAAGATTCCACATGGGAGGACAAGAATTTTATACAGAAGCATGAAGAACTACTCAAGCATTGAGGACAACACTTTTGAAGGAGAGGGGCATGTTAGGTCCCTATACTACTAGTGTAACCCCTTATTTTTATTAGTACACCCCCCTTATTATATTGTTGTGCCCATGTAGTCCCCATATTGTTATTGTTGTGCCCCATAGAAGCCCACTATTGTTATTATTGTGCCCTTATATTATTAGTGTTATGTTGGCTCTGATTATATTATGGCCCCTTAGACTCCTATATATAGAAATGAGGTCTTGTCATTTGTAATCATCGAAGAATTGTTCATTTGTGTAATGTAAAGGAGGTTTCCCCCTTAAAGAGGATTATTTTGAAGGCGTTTATCTATCTTTTCTATCTTTTTGTGAGCCGGTTTCATAACACTAAATGACCGGTTTTCCCACGGTAAAAGCATTTAATGACATATTTATTTGGAGACATACATCTAAATGGTCTCTTTTGAAAAATGCCACCACCTTTCTGTCCCTGTGGTTGTTTCCCTTTGTATGGCTTCTTCTTCGCCATCAGAGCAAGATCGAAACTCTGTGGTCTCAAATTTTGCCGTTGTTCTGCTTCCTGTATCAATATTCCTATTAGCTCTTCAAATGCAGGGGTTTCCTTCCTTGCGGACAAGCCTGTGATGAACATTTAGTATTCATCCATCATCTCGTTCAATGTAATTGTGACAAGATCAGAATCAAACACCTTCTCCCCGATGTCTCACAATCTATCCTTCTGGTCCTTGACTCGTGCAATGAATTCAGCAACAGATTCATTCTCCTCCATCCTCATGGAAAATAACTTGCCTTTGAGCGACAAGATGTGATTGGTACTCTGTGTTTGGTAGTGGTTCTTGAGTGTAGTCCATATGTCACTGGACAATATACAATCTCTGATATGCGAGATAATACTGTCTTTAACATACATCTTCAATAAGACTTTCGCCTTATTCTCCCTTTTATCCCAATTCGGCATTAGTGTTGTAGTGCTACTCGTTGCCATGGTCTGCTTCTGCTCATCGCCACTAACGATCGACCAAGTGCTCGATCCCTCAAGCAACATTTGTAGCTTGAATTTCCAATTGGTATAATTGGTCCCATCGAGTTTATTAGACTCGTTGAGATAAGCTTCTGTAAAATTGTTCATTTTCAACTGATCAAAATCCCAATCCCTCAATCTACAATTGATTCTCAATAAGTGAACAATTACAAGCTACAAAAAAATGATCTCAAAACATACTAGAACCTCTGAATCATTCACAGATTTGCCACCAAACTGTCGATCTGCCTCTGATCTGGTCGATCTGCCACGAATCTACCATGATCTTTGTGTCTGAAACTCAATTTCACCACCAAACTGCCCGATTTGAAGCTCAGAACCATAAAAAACACGCCATCACTCTTTTAGACTGAAAAACAACGATGACTTAAAATCCATCTAAGGAGAGGTCGATCACCACAGGTTTGATCTTGAGTTCCACGATGATCATCGCTTCTGTCCGGCTGAAAAGCACGATGACTGCTTTGTGCTCAGTTGGAGATATGCTGAGAACTATGAGAAAATAAATTTCTCCTGTGAGTAAGGTACGTCACTCCTGACCACCTAGACTCCGAAAACGTGAGCACTGAGGCTCCTATGTTGCCACTGGGGCACTGTAGCCACGAAGGGTCTGTAGCCACTAGGGCTCTAATGTAACCAATAAGGCTCTGCAAGTAAATCAGGCTTACCAGATCTGAGCTCTGATACCATGCTAGAAAACTGGAAAGAAAACATGAATCAAATTAACTAGCAGCTCACAGGTGAGCAAGCTGCACCTGGAGACTGAACAAATTGGAGCGTACACTCTCATATTCAATTAATTAAAGATGAGACAATAAATACATCTTAAAAGAATAGGGAAGCGAGAACAAACTCCTACAACCTAGGATCTAATCATAACTTAAAGAATTACATTACAACCATATAACTATTTCTCCATTAATACAATAAAATATTAATTATTTTCAACTAAATAAATCGTAGATTTGTAAGCGATATCTCTAATAAATTTATTGAGATATATGCTATTTCTCATTTATGAAAATTCAAGCCAATATCCATAATATAAAATGAATTAAATATAAAAAAACATTAACAATAACCCATTAATTTTAATATGATTAAAATATATACAACATCACAATAAAACATCTCTTGAAGTGAGTGTTTATTTATTTAAAACCATTAGCATTTACCACAACTCTTGCTGGAACACAAATACGAAAACAATTAAACTTTGGAGGAGGGATTAACAATTCAGTAGCAAATCCTCCTCTATTCGTAACATTTTTGGATTTTATGTGATTAGCTCAAGTCGATGGATTTGAACTTGCCAACGTCGTGATAAGCTTTGGGGACTCTGCAGCTTATCCTCATTAGTCACCTGTGCGTGTGTGCGTGCAAGATGAACCCAAGTAATCCAGTCGTATGATAGTATTACTGAAGCCCTTCTCCAATGGAATCCATAACATCTCGCTGCCTGCCCTCAAAGCCCATATCAGCTATCAGTAATCAATTTGGGCGTATCCACTCCAAATCTGCAATTTCGTATTGTAATAAACTTCTTTTGCACAAATATTCTTCAAGCGCATTCACCTTCGCCTTCAATCATTGCCTTCCTGTCCAGAGAAGTTTCAGGTCTCATCCTCTGACTGCTCTCACCACAGGGCGGAAACAACCTCTGAGTGTATGCCGAAGTGGTTCTGACGATCTCAATATCAACAAAAATGGAAATGGGAGTGAATGGATAACCTCCATTCTTCTGTTCGGACTGTGGGCAGCTCTTCTTTACTACGTATTTGTGCTTTCACCCAATCAGACGCCGGCATGTTCCCTGAACCTTCTGCTTTGTAATGCATATTACTAGAATCAGCAGTAGACTTTTGCTAAGTTTAAAAGCATGTTTGCTTTATGGGATTGATGAATGGGCTTAGTTTTGACATTTATATGATTATAATTCCTGAAAATTTTAACAGTGAGCTATGGACCCAATACCAATTCTGTACATTTTTGTGCTGGCCCTGGCCCTTACTGATAGTCCCTAGACCAATTAGCCTTTTTGTTACATAGTCAGTATTTATTTGTGGCTTGATACCAGTAGGTAAAGCACCGATAGGTACGTTTACAACAGTGTTCGATAGCTGATAGTTGGTGCATAGGTATTGCAGCAAGAGCATAGTTGTCACTACATAATGAATTCTCCTTTTGCCATCAGACCACAAGCTCATGTGACTCATTTAGACCAAGTAATTTAAGTAGGACGGGTATAGCCCGCAGGAATGTGATTTAGTGGCTAACCTAACCTAGGTAGGATGGGTATAGCTCACAGGAGTGTTGTATAGTGGCAAGCAATGAGGTAATTGTGTTTGAATTAACGTGAAGGTCTGGGTTCATATCCCCTGGAATGAGTGTGCATGAAGCCAGGTGCAAGCCCTTGGCGACTTTGGTCAGATTAATATGCCTCTCTTATCATATGAAAATTCCCTCACAAAGACAAGCCCAACAACTTCACATAAGATAAAGAGCAGCTACACCAGCTTCATGAATGAAAATATTCCATATACAATTTAATGAGACAAAAATTACAAATAAGCATGAAAAGGTACTCAGAAGTATAGTGAAATTATTCCAATCATCAAGATGCAAAGAAATCGAAGCTCCAAGACATGAAATTAATCTTTTCCAAACATCGAAATGCATTAGATCTCCAATTCATCCATCGAAGAGGCTAGCCGAAATTCTCAAGAAGAGATAGTCCAATCCAAAAATGTGATGAGAGAAATGAATGAGCCTCTCATCTATTTATATAATCCATAAGTGGGTTCAAATAGCCTATTAGCCTAATAATACGCCTTTAATAATAAAATAATGTACAATAATGACATGACTTGTTGACAAGCCCACCAAGATAGCTTCATAACACAAAGATAAGCCTCTCAAGAGGAAAAAGTAGTAGATACAATGAGTTGTTGGGTCCTTGGAGAGGCCTAGTGGAGTCCAAAGTGTGTTAAGGTGAGAAAATAGGCTCCAAACATAGTGATCAAGGGGGTGGCCCCTTGATATCCAAGCAACTCAAATGTGGTGTCCCCAAGTGGGTGTGGGGGCAAAATGACATCCTTATGGGTTTCCAAGTGGATCGATACCATCTGTAGGGCTAGAATGATGACATAAGACCTCCCTCCGTCTCCCATGGTGAGACACATCCTCATCTGGGACCTGGAACATCTGCCAAGCGTGTGGTGCAAGTGTGAAGCTGACTGGGCATGGTGGTCTAGGTGCATCATCCTCATCCAAAAGCTGGAACACGAGCAATCAATGAATGGTGTTGATGGATCCATGAAGTGGTAATCTGCTCTCTGCTACGGTGGAGGCCCATGACTCTCAACGCTCACCCTACAAGTGCCAATGTGACCCTATGGAGGGCTTGGATCCCATATAGGGAGACCAAACCTCAAATAGAGACCCACCTGCAATCTTGTATAAGATCCAATGCGTCCCCTTGTCTTCCAGTACAACAAATCATTAGAGTAATCGAGTAAAAGAGATCACAAATCACAGAATCAAATGGACACTTAATAGTGGCATGCCCTTCCATAGTGGGCTTTAGCATGTACAGGTGTCTCCAAGTTCAATAAGGGGGTTAACCAAGGACCCTATTAAGTGGTTTACCTTTAAAGGGGGTGACATGCCCATGGTACATCTAACAAGCGGTAGGTGGCATGTAATATAATGGTGGAATGGAATGGGGTATCAGGGGAAGGCACCACGCCACATGCCACAGTACAAGGGTAGCTGCAATAGGGAAAGCCCACACTTGGGTATATGAATGTAGGAGGGAGCAATGTGGTACATGAGTTACCCCGACCTTTGTTTTTCCACCCTTCTTCATATGCCTTTTGCCTTTGATTGATTTTTCTTCATAACTGCTCGGGGCTCCAGGAGATGAGAGCATGATGTGTAGGATATAGTAGTGACTACTCCCTTAAAGTGGGGCAGTTCATTTCCCACCAGGGGTTGGGAAAATCATGGGTTCCTTAATGATAAAAGGGGTCAATATGAAGGAACCTAGGAATCAGGGTGATGGCCATAATGATAGGGGTAGAGCTTATGTTTAGCTTTTTCCCATGTGCTAAATGTGTATGTCTCGACCATCTTTTGCATTTTATGGTACATTTCCTGTTGAGAGTGGCCAAATTGTGTTTTTTCCTTTTCTTTTAGCTGCATCAACCTCCAGGGCATCGTTCCAGGCTCGACTCAGAGTGTGGACAAGGGGAGGGGGAAGCTAACTCCTTGTGGAACCAGATGGGAAAAAGTGATGAATGGGGTTAAAATGAGCGGAGGGGAGTGATGTGTATGGTGTCAGGGAGCGGGACCACACAACCAAAATCAGGATTTCCCATGTAGTGCGAGCCCTAAAGCTGGTAGCCAGTAAAGGAGATCCCACGAGACTAGGATTCAAGGTTAACCATCAAATCAGGCAAAGGAGACAAGAGCATAGACCTAGCCCACTCTTTTCGCCGAATCCCCCCACTAATCCATCCCCAAAAGTGTCCATGATAAGTAACCAAAATTACCCAACCACACAATGAAAAGCCATACCTTCGGGTTTGGGAGGCTCACCTTCAAACATATGATCATAACAGATGGGCAAGGGACCACATGGATGGCTCAGGTGGTGGAGATAGTGGCACATCGAGCTATCTGGTGGCTGCAAGGGGTTGCTGGCTACCGATTGAGGACCATTTAGGAGAAAATTTTCTCCTATGGATACTGCCCACAGGTGTTGGGTAACAAGTACTTTAACCTTTTCAGTAATCACGTGCTTTCATTTAAAGTTAAGGGCATACTAATATGAATCACGGGGCAAATTGGATGATTTACTTCTCTGGGAGGTTAGCCTTTGACCCTAGTGTAGTGAGACCTCCTCTAAGGTCTTGTGGTTTAGGAGGGGCACTAATGGGTGGGCATTGATTGATATAACATGTCCAAGGTAATCCATACTTACCACTTGCCATCTATCCCTACTAATCATCTCCATTCGTTAGGTTGATTGTCATTGGTCCTTGGTATTGGCACCCTATATCCTTGTTCTTGAGTTAGGGCCCATAAACTTTACCTTGGAAGTTGACATCGTGGAAACAAAGCTAAAACCATATTAAGGCACAATGGAAAGAAAATGTAAAATGCAAAAGATGGTTGGGACTTATTATACACCTGGGCAAAAATCTAGCATGATCTCTACCCCCTTCATTAGTTATCACCCAGTTCCTCAAGCATTTAGTGCTTTACCATCAAATAAAGGAACGTATGAATGTCCCAACCCTAATGAGCAATTAACTGCTACATCTTTAAGGGGCATTGACAAAGTGGCAAACTGGTTACTTAGACTTTGCATGAAAGAAGAGATAAATCATTAAAGTAAACGACATGCTAGAGGGGTAGAAAAAGCAGGCCGAGGAAAGGGGTAGCTCATGCCTCTGTGATTGTTCCCTCCTTACATCATTACACTCAGGATGTTGGACCTCCATCAATTGGTCTCAAGACCATGGCATCTTCCTTGAAGTCTTTCCCACTCCATAACTGTGAAAATTCCTAATCCTCAAGGAACCCCTACTACAACAAATCTGAATCTACTTCACCTACTTGATTTTTTAACTAACCAAGTTATTCTTCTGAATACTGAAGCAAATTACTTCTGCAGCCTACAATAATTAAATATTTGATTTGCATGAAACAGGAAATAGAGCAAAGAACAAGATACATAGGTCACACTTATTTTTGGACACAATAGTCCCCGGAAAAATCCAATGTGGGAAAATCGGTGCAGCAGTTCTGAGGGTTTATTATTATGTAAGAGAAATATCTGAATACAAATCTAGGATGCTCATCTAGCAATCCTTTATAGAGAAAATAGCGGCGGAAAATATGAGTGAGTTTTACCTCACTTCACCTGGCAGAATTCCGACTGATTTTGCACAAGACTGGCTAACCCCAGCTATTTCTGCGCTAGCCCTGTGTAGGTGTTGCGTCAGCCTTTCAGGTTTTGTGTCACCTCTTCTGCCCTCTGCATCAACTATCCCGGTTGTTCTGGTAGTTCCTAGTAGTTCCAACTGTTCCCGTTCTGGCTTCTGCGTGTCAGGCAACTATTCTACTTTGCGCTGGCCCTTTTGGCTCTGCGTTAGGACTTTTTCGGCCTAGACTGGCCCAGCGTCAGCCTTTCTTGGCTACTGCGTTGCCTCTCTCCAAGCTCTCTTCGCCTCTCTGTTAGTATTCTCTGGAAAGTCCTTCTCCTGGATTCTCGTTGCCCCTCTGCTGCTGAATGATCACTTAGTTCTAATTCCTCAGCTTCCTAGCCCCAAAAATTGAACTCTAGATCAATTCGTTCTCTCTGTGTGTGTTTTCCAAATGAACCCCAAGCCTCCATTTTATACTTTTCCTATTGAGTCTTTAACGGTCGAGATTAGGTCTCTAATCAGCGGCTAAGATTAAAACATGACTTGATCTGCCTTCTAGATCATTCTCACCCATATTTTGATTAATACCCATTAATATTTTAATTTCTCTAAGTTTAGACTTATTGACCCCACTTAAAATATTAATTATTTCAATAAAATGCAATACGAGTGGAATTTCACCAAACAGTTGCTGGGTTCTTTAGAACTCATGTGCCTTAGCCTCTCCTCCAATTTTCAAGGCTAGAGCACTTCCGATGCTACCAAAAACTAACACTCCCTCTTAGCGAGGAAAGTGCTCTAGCAATAATGTCCACTTGCATGCTGCTCTATTTCTGAAGCACCTCCTTTCTGCACTGCTGTTGTCACCAACACTGTGTTGCTGTTGCTACTGTACTGTCGCCCACGACACTCCCACTGCCACTGTTGCATCTGTACTACAACTCCCTCTCAAACGCTACATCTGCTGTTGCTAGCACTGCCACTGCTAACACTGCATCTATACTGCAACTTAGTTGCTGAGAGAAGCAACTGAAAAACATCCAAAAATTAGTTGAACTTAACTGTGTTCAACATAATACAATGAATGTTGGAATCTGACTACGACTCATTCTGACCCTTTGAATCTTCTGCGTCGCTCCTGACTCCTGCACTATGCTAACTGCAATGCTGTCAAACACTTCACTGCATCATCTGACACTAAGTCCAACTCGCTACTGCTGAATCTTGGACTCCCGTAGCAAGGAATCGATCCAAGAGGTGGACTCCTCAAGGATCCTTCCCACATGTAGTCCTCCCGACTACAACTCAATATCGCTCCACCTCCCTCTTGGAGATGCGTGGGCACTCATGGCAAACTCATCCTCCATAATCTTTGCTGAAGTAGCCTTAGGATCATGCTTCTCATCCTTGTCCTTTTTCTTCAAAGGACACTGGGATGCATAGTGGCCCAACTCGCCACAATTGAAACATCTCACCTTTGAAATGTCCTTCTTTTGCTTCGGCTTTTGCTGTCCCTTCGATGCCAGCGCTGCGTTTTCCTCCTCCTCCTTCGTCTTTGAGCCACTCCCACTGTTGCCATTGAGGTTGACCTTCACTAGGTCCCTCCTTAATTCCTCCTGTTGAAGAGCCGCCCACATCTCCTCCCATGAAGGTAGTTTTTCTTTGCCCAATATGCTTTGGACGAAAACTTGCCATTCATCCGAGACTCCATTCAAGGCTATCCTCACCATTGCGATTGGTTGAGGAGTGGGCCCCACTGCAGCAAGCTAGTCTCTAGTGTCCTGAAGACGTTGAAGATAGAGGTTCACCCCTTCTCCTTTCTGCATCAAAGTCTGCTACAACTTCTGCTCCAGATACATATTCCGCTATTCGGAAGAGCCTTCATACAGAGAAGACAAGGCTTCCCACATCTCTCGGGCTGTATCCTTGCCCTGTAAGTGTGAGACCACATGATCTCGAACTCCATCGAGAATGAGCCTCTTTGCCTTCCCCTGCTCAGCCTTGTATTTCTTCTCTTGATCGTTGTCAACAGGAACAACTACAACACTATTGACGTAGGTCTCGAGATCATGTTCCTCCATAACAACTATGATTCTAGTCTTCAATATGACATAGTTGGAAGCTCCTTCCAACCTGTGCTGATCTCTGAGCCCATGCGATGCCATCTTACCCAACTATTGAACTGACTCCTCTAGTCACAACTTAGCATTGCTCAACTGCTCAGCAAGTGAGAAATTCAAACTTTATGGCGGAAAGTTCTATGAGGAGAAAATTCCCCTTCTACATGTCTTCGTTCTTTTCCAGCGGATTTCTATCCTAGTAGAAATTGCGCCCTTCAAGCGCTGCGCTAAGGCTCTGCATCACTCCCTCTGCCTTTGCAAACTCACGAACTAGAAATTGTACCTCTTTGCTGTCTCACTCAGAGAGAGATTTCCTCGGATCTGCTTTCGGGCAAGGACTACGCAATCCCTTCAAGGGGATTCAAATTGCTACCATGTGCAGCTTTCGGCCTCACTGCTCAGTACTGGATCTGCTCTTTCTGTTTCAAAATCAATGCTCTGATACCATGTGAAAATTCCTAATCCTCAAGGAACCCCAACTACAACAAATCTGAATCTACTTCACCTACTTGATTTTTTAACTAACCAAGTTATACTTCTGAATACTGAAGCAAATTACTTCTACATCCTACACTAATTAAATATTTGATTTGCATGAAACAGGAAACAGAGCAAAGAACAAGATACATAGGACACACTTATTTTTGGACACAATAGTCCCCGGAAAAACCCAATGCGGGAAAACTGGTGCAACAGTTTTGAGGGTTTATTATTATGCAGGAGAAATATCTGAATACAAATCTCGGATGCTCATCTAGCAATCCTTTATAGAGAAAATATTGGCGGAAAATTTGAGTGAGTTTTATCTCCGTCACCCAGCAGGATTCTGGCTGATCCGACACAAGACTGGCTAACCCCGGCTATTTCTGCGCTAGCCCTGCGTAGGCCTTGTGTCAGCCTTTCAGGCTCTGCGTCAGCCCCGCGTCACCTCTTTTGCCCTCTGCATCAGCTATCCCAACTGTTTCGGCAGTTCCGGCTGTTCCCGACAGTTCCGGTTGTTCCCGACTGTTCCATCTTCTGCGTGACAGGCAACTTTTCTGCTCTATGCTGGCCCTTTTGGCTCTGCGTTAGCACTGCGTGGGCCCAGACTGGCCCAGCGTCAACCTTTCCCGGCTATTGCACTGCCTCTCTACAAGCTCTCTTCGCCTCTCTGTTAGTATTCTCAGGAAGGTCCTTTTCCCGGATTCCCACTACACCTCTGCTACTGAATGATCACTTAGTTCTACTTTCTCAGCTTCCTAGCCCTAGAAATCGAACTCTAGATCAATTCGTTCTCTTCGTATGTGTTTTCCAAATGAACCCCAAGCCTCCATTTTATACTTTTCCTGTTGAATGAACCCCAAGCCTCCATTTTATACTTTTCCTGTTGAGTCTTCAACTACCGAGATTAAGTCTCTAATCAACCGCTAAGATTAAAACATGACTTGATCTGCCTTCTAGATCATTCTCACCCATATTTTGATTAACACCCATGAATATTTTAATTTCCCTAAGTTTAGACTTAGGGACCCCATTAAAAATATTAATTATTTTAATAAAATACAATCCGGGTGGAATTTCACCAAACGGTTTCTAGGTTCTTTAGAACTCATGTGCCTTAGCCTCGCCACAAATTTTCAAGGCTAGAGCACTTCCGATGCTACCAAAAACTAACAATAACCACATTATTACATGCACTTTTTTTATTGACGGGTCTTCTTGTGACATGTCACTCCCCTTGGGGGATGGAAACACTTGATAGGGTTGTTGACCTAATTATTCCTGAATCCTAACATAAGTGAGGTAACTTGCTTACAAATCTTGAGCTTGAAAGACATTTGAAGGTAATTCTTGTGTGAACTATTCTTGTGCCCTTAGCATTAGATATGACCCACTATGATGCTTTCATGGTTTTTGTCCCTAATGATGTTAATCTCACTTGACCTTGAGAGGGTTGTTTCATATGGTTTTCACATGTAGTAGAGATCCCTTGAGGGATGGGCTTGTCCCCCCTTCAACACATTCCAGAGGATGTTTTGCCCCATTTTGAGAGCAAATGCGACCTTGTGTCTTGAATGTTTCCCCTCCAGAGATGAGCATTGGGCCTTGAGCAACTTCTACATGATTCTACACCTCTTGATGTACCTCTAGGTGCTGAAATGTTGAGCTTGAGAGTTTGGGCATTGGTTTACCTGATGATGTGCCCAAATGGATGTAGGTCGCCTCCAAGTTGGCCTTTACCTTGTTTTGGATCCCAGATGAGGATTAGTGTCATCGAGATGACTTGGGAAGGCTAGCACATTCTCCCTTGGTGCCATCACTTGCTTTAGATCGTGCCACGCCTTTCCTACATGGCCTGGAAGGGTGACATAGGCCTCTTTATGGATGATGTCATGGTTGGAGGAGGTGCCTTTTGGATATGTACCTGTTGAGCCTCGAATATGTCTATTTTTCCATCGCATAGTACCACTATTCATAACCTACATTCCGATATTTTTAACTCATTTCGTACTATAATTTCTCAACTTGTTGCCAAATCACATCTTACACCTTGTGTTTGATTATCATTAGTTTTCTTAGCTTTTCTATGATTAGAGATGATTTAGTCATGATTTACTAATGACGGTATTTTGGTAAGTTCATTTGCCGAGGTTTCCATTTCCAAAATTCTTCACAAGCCAATTAAACTAGTTGCTACAGGGTGAGTACGAAATAGATTCTTGTAGGTGAAAATATCCAATTTGGACCTTTGACATCTTGGCACGCTTCCGGGGAAAACCGAGGAAGGTTATTGTCCAAAATGATGTTCTAACACCTTCCCATGAGTTGGATTGCATCCAGGTCGCACATGTGGGTCTCTAGAAGAAAATCAACAAATTTGCTCAAAATCCGTAGAATTTTCAAAATGCCAAGTTTGACCTCGATTTGGATGCAGCTGGAGGTGAATCTCGAAAATATGAGCAAATGGGTATTTTTACCAATATAACAAATTATCTATAACCAAAACCGTTTCTCAATATTCGCTTTGGTTCAAAAGTTATACACGGGTCTTTGAGGCAGTTTTATAAAAAAACTGTTTTTCCATAATTCTAGAATCTTGCCCAAATTTGCAAAAAGAGCCAAACATCCAACTTCGGGCATGCTTTCCGAGGAAATGGAGTTGAATGAAAAAAATCCAAGAGAGGTTTTTGTTGCAAATATGACAAATTAGGTTCCCCCCAAACAGATTTCCAAAATTCGCCATGGTTAGGAAGATATGCAAATATCTTTGAGGCCAATTTGTTAAAAATATGCAATTTTCCAGAATTAGGGAAAAATCGCTGTTAGAGTCAAAATTTGCCTTGTAAATTTTATAAATGGCTTAGCCATGCCCTGTGTGGAGGAAGAAAAGGATAGATCAAAAGGATTGATGTAATAAGTTTTGCTTTGCCTTAGAAGGACTGAAAGAATGTATGCGTATAAACTTATGTTTTGAATTTTAATACAACTCTGATTCTGCACTCAATTTGCTATAAGTATTAATGTGTTTTTGATTTTTAAAGAGAGTATTGTGTTAATTTAGACTTTCTCTGGGAGTGGCAAGGGCCCACCACCGCTTGGAAGCAAGTTTTGTAAAACATCATAGGATAGATCTAGATGTAGGGATTTTATTTTGAAAACATTTGTTAATTAGATCTCATAATTTGTTTTCTTGAAATTAAATAGACATATCATCTTCAAGTCGTTGCAAGCTAATGAATGGTGTTGATCAATGATTGTATTGCATAAATAATCCCTTTGTTACATGTTTACGATTGGAATACTCAAAGGTGCTTCTTAATTGGATAAACAAGAAATTGATAACTTTGTTTCTTTTAAATATGAATTAAAATCGATTCCGTACCTTACTGATTCACAATAATTTTTTGTAACATTGTGTTTTGCCAATCAAGTATTTGAAATTAATGCAACGAGACCATTAAATCATTGTTTGAAGTTGTAGTTTAGTTTTGAGATGCATTATAATTGTAATTAGTTATTGATAGAATTGTTGGTTAATGCGCTTATGTTTGAATGATTTCTTGAGTTTGATTAAAGTAATCTAAGGATAAAATAGTTTCTTATTTTGTAGTCTTTTAAATCTGAAAGCATTAGAATCTTGGTTTACTTAGTTTCTTTTGAAGCAATTGCAGAGTGATGTTAGAGGTTAAAGTTTGAATGCTTTTTGATTTGTGTGATCCCGGGAATTAGATTAGTTGAAGTCTTGTTTGACCATTGCCTTAGTATAGGATTGCTTGAATGAGAGTGAATTTTATTGGAATTAAGATTTAGCATAAGTTTGGTATCATTTTAAATTAATCTTGATTGATTTAATATTCTTGTACTTAGATTAAATAGATCTTATTATTTAGATTGAGATTTCCATTTAGGTTAAAATCATTTGAATAGTAATTTGTATTGCTTGGTTAATGTTAAATTAGAGTTAGTTTTGTTTGCACAGTGATTAGAATTTCTTATTCGTATTGTTTGAGCATGTTTTCCTCAATTGATTAGTTTCAAACTATAAATAGCAATTATGTACTTAAACAGTAAATTGATTTCTCACTCTAGTTTAGGTTAGATGTTTTGATCCTGCGTTACCTGCGCTTGTGCCTCTAAGTCTTACTTCCCCGGATTGATAATTTAATGTTGGAATTATAACATATATAATTTCCCCAACATTTTTGGCGCCGTTGCTGGGGAGGTGCAAAAAGGATTAGAGCTTAGTTTCTTTCACAAGTTTTCTGTGTGATCTTAGTTGCAGGGCGGAGATGACGGTAAGACGTGAGTGAAGAGCCACCCATCTGCTTTGGTTTGGGGTCACTCCAAAGTCTCGCTGTCCAAGTAAGCGAGGAGTTCAAGTTTGGTAAGTTTTATTGCAATTAGCAGTTTTAATTCATTTAGATTAAAAATTCAAGCTCTTTAAAGACAAAACATTTTTGGGGTGTTGTAATAACCCCTTTGTACTAATCCATGTTGCGAGACAGGGATCATCAACTAGCAGGAGAAATTCGAGAATGATTGAGAAGCTTGAAGAATGTCCCTCAAAGCACTTTCTCAAATCCTAGCAGTAGTTGGGGTATTTGCCTCTCAGGAAGAGTTCATCCTGACTGCATTCAGGAAATTATCTATCTCTCCACAATCAGAAAAGGATTTGGAAGTCTCCCTTGATTCCTCTTGCCTATCTACCAAGGAGATCGAGCAATCATGTACCAAATATGATGGGGAGCATCCAGTGGAACCTGAGTTCGAAGAACTTTCACCATGCCCTACAAGCCTTGTATGCATTCTGGAGACCAATTATCCAAGTTTGCCTGGCATGACTGAGGAGGGCTTTCAGAGTGGTCCAAATGAAGAAATGAGCCAATACCACCAGGATTACATCGAGCAATTGTTCTAGATCACAATCCAGTCAAAGTACCACTCTCATCTTCAAATACTCTTTGTATCACATCTTTCAAAACTGTTGATTTTTCATGCTCATGTATATTCTAAATTTTATATGTTAAATCTGGGCATGACTATATCTTTGTACCTAATTTGCACATGGCTTCATCGGAAGTTCTCTCTTTCACTTGAAGGAGGACATATTTTCTCCAGTATAGTAGGAAAGTTAGTATTGTAAATAAATAAATGAAAATAGTAAAGAGAAAAATAAGTCCTTTTGTGAAAACCAGTTTGTCTGGCGCAACTGGGCAGGGAATTTTCTTGAAAACCAGGTAACTGGTGGGCAAGGTTCCCAATAAAGTTTGTAAATTTGTATGAGTTCTTCAAATCATGTATCTTTCAAGTCATTATGTTTGTACTCGAGTTGTTTGATGTGGGATCCCTTAAGGCCCACCTGCTAACAAGCCTTGTTCCATCGACATCAACAAATTATCTGGGACCAAGGTTAGGGTTAAATAAGGTACCTGGGAGCCTGCATGCCTTAATGGTAGGTATCCTTGTCATCTACTAAGGAAATACATCAATGTTTCTTGGTGGAGGAATTCTGCAGTGCATTCGAATTCGACAAATCCATTCATGGCTAGTAGAATGTACCTAGTGCCGTGATTCCCATTGACATCAAAGGTGGGATATCTCGCATTGGTTAACGACATCCTCAATGGTCAGTAATCCAATGATTCTTGCTTATGTTCGACATCGACACCATTTATTCACATATTGAAGATTGCACACGGGTGTGTAGTGGTTGAAGACTATATGGTTTTGAGATCTCAACACAAGTTTGCAGCAATTTGGATTTTTGTATCAACATTCTCGTTGTCATTTGCAACAACAATTACCTTTCCTCAGTTGTTTGGGGACATAAGATATAGTAGTGAATACCCTCTTTTAAGGTAGGGCAGTTCATTGCCCACCAGGGGTTGGGACAATCATGGGTTCCTATATGATGAAGGAGGCTCATAGAACCTGTAGGAACCAGGGCAATGGCCATGATGATGGGGTAGAGCTCATGTATTGGCTTTTGCTCACGTGCTAAATGTGTTTGTCCTGACCATTTTTTGCATTTTGTGGTACATTTTCCTGTTGAATTGGGCCAAATATGCTTGTCTTTCTTTTTAGCTGCATCAACCTCTGGGCATCATTCCAGGCCTGACCCAAGGTGTGGGCAAGGGGAAGGGGCGAGCTAACCCTATGTGGAGCCAAGTGGGAGAAATGATGAATGGGGTAGTAATGAGTCGAAAGGGGGGAATATAAGTGGATAATGGAGCAGGACCACACAACCATAATCGGGGTTTCACGTGAAATACCATCCCTAAAGCCAAATGGTCAGTAAAAGAGATCCCACAGGACTAGAATCCAAGGTTAATATCCAAAAGGGGTCTAGGGGACAAGAGCACAGACCTAACCCATTCTTTCCGCCGAATCCCCTCATTAATCCATACCCAGAAGTGTCCATGATAAACAAACTACAATACTCAATTACCAAATGACAAGGCATACCTTTAGGTTTGGAAGGCCCATCTTCAAACATACGATCATGACAGATGGGCAAGGGACCACATTGCTGGCTCAGGTGACGGAGAAATGACACAATGAGCTAGCTAGTGGTTGCAAGGGGCTGCTGGCTGTCGGTTGAGGACTGTCTTGGAGAAAAAAAATCTGCTAGGGATATCACCCACAAAATGGTGGGTAACAAGAACTACTTAGGAGGAGATTCCTTTTCTTTTGGTTCTTCGGAGCTTGTTGAGGGGTTCTTATCATTCTTTCTTGAGTATTGGACCCCTTTGAATTTCCCACTATTCTCATCTTTGAGGATAGGCTCATCCTTTTCGTCTTTAAGTGTCACTTCACTAATTAGAGGATGAGTGAATGTGTCACCCAATATGATGTTGAAGACACTGGTTTCAACTATATTCGTTAGCTCATTACCCTCCTCATCTTCTCTTTCTTCATCATCACTTTGTTCATCTTTGGAAGATGATTCTTGTTCGACAACATTAGTTGGGGCTAAAGTGTTAGGAACTTGGGGTGGACCTTGCTTGCCTTCATCATTAGATTTCTTGCCAAAAGGCTTGTTCTTGGGAATAAAACTTGATTTTTGAGCCTTTTCAAGAGCGGTGAACTTATTCATATAATTAATATCCCTAGATTTCATGTCCTCGAATAATTTGTCTAGTTTCTTGAGGGCCATGACAAGGGCTTCCTCAACCTGGTCCTTGGATTTAATCTTTTTGGCTTCAACCTTAGCTCTAGGATGTTCAAACATCTCCATCTTGGAAATATTCAGGGTTTGCTCAACTTCCATGACAATTTGCTTGGCGTCAAAAAGACTCTTGGGCATTTTATCCTTTAGTGAATATGTTAGATGTCCTCCTACAGCCTTAGTGAATTTGTCAAGAATGAGTGCACGGGGGAGTCTAAAGTGATCAGGAATGTCCCTAACAATCTTGTCAAAATTTTCGATAAACTCCCTAATGTCTTACCTTACTTAACTATGTGGTAAAACTTTTCAAGATTGAAGGCCCCTTTGGCATCAGATGACCATATTTTTACAAAGATATCTTCAAATTTATCAGGGTCATCTATACTACCAGGAGGGAGACAAAGATACCATTCCCTTACTTGCCCCTCAAAGGATAAAACAAATAGCATCATAATCACATTATCATCCTCAAACATATGATCATAACAGATGGGCGAGGGCACACAATGGCTGGCTCAAGTAGCGGAGAATGGTGGCACATTGAGCTATCTAGTGGCTACAAAGGGCTGCCGGCTGAAGACAAATCTAGGAGAAAAGTTCCCCTGTGGGGGTCACCCACTGGTGGTGGGTAACAGGCGCATAACCCCTCCTTGGAGAAGGTGCCCTACCTACTTGGGTGGTATAAATACACCACTCAAGCTTCATATTTATTATCATTGCCTCTCTTAGTAAAGTGTTTAACCCTATGGGCATCCATATCTATTGTAGGTGCACTCTTGTTCATTAGCTGTTTTTTTCTCTCACTTACACTCTTTACCTTTATCCTTCTAGCACATTAATGGACAGCTCCAGTGCACTGTTTTAGTGCTGTTTTTCTCTTTTATTAGCATGTTTTTGGGTTAGCTGTTTAGTTCCATTCAATCCCCTAATTCTTTTGTGATCTCAACATCTGTGGAACTGGGGTTTCCAGATCTGATCTCACAACAGGACTCTGGCCCAGTCATTGCTGAATCTGAGTTCTACAACACTGCTGTGTACATGTTATTTGTAGAAGACAAGCTCAATAGATTTGACATCAATCAGTGACTTATGTAATAAGTAGCCTTGTTGAGGAACATAGTTTGAATGATTCAACTTGCATTTTTCTGAAAGAAAGCATGGATTCGAAATCAAATAATGGCTATTCATTGAATTATAAAACAACTCAAGCCAGAAAGATGTCATAGCATAGGAACCTCTCGTTTTCCTTCTTTGTTTCTTATTTCTTGAATTTTCAAAATTGCAGAACAGGGATTTCTATTTCTTAAGAAAGCTGCTGAATCTAGAAGGAGATGATGGTTTTCAAATGAACCCAGTCTTGGTGAGCCTTTGGTACATTATGGGATTATGGCCTTTGGTCTACTGTATGTTACTGCTACCAACTGGCCGAAGGTTATTTCTATGACATTCAACTTGCTTTCGTGTTGTTTAGAGTTGTGTATTACTCATTTTTGTTTCCTCTTATATGCACATATAGAAAAAAGAGAGATGAATGAAAGCTAGTTCAAAAAGACAGTAGACATGCAAATTTACAAAGGATTAATGTGAAAAAGGAGTGATTTGCGCTATGAATTAATATATGCAGCATTTAGAAAAAAAGGAAGTGCCAGAAAATGAATTAGAATATTTGCAGAAACTAATACAAATTAGAGGGGAGAACTGAAATAATGAGTGATGAATGATTTATATTAATATGACAAATGGTTTTTTTTGAATGTTCATAAAATGAAAAGTTGTACTAATCAATAAGAGCCCTGGATATTTACCAGAATTGAAATCAAGAATAACCAAATACCTCTAAAAACGTACAACCATTAAGTCCTATATAGACCCAAAAATAGTGACTTCGAGGATTCTGAGTTGGCCTCCCTGTGACAGGCCTTTTCATTCATGCATGGTGCACCCTACCATTTTCAAAGCCTTGTAAATTCTAATGCCATTTTACATTTCTGAAGATGTCCCAAAATGACATATAAGATCTACATGGTACTACCAAGAAAATTTGGAACGATTCCAATTTTGTTATTCAATACCGCAGGCCATCAAAAGAACCGTACTTCTGAAAACCAACAATGAGTGCATTTGATTGACAATCTTGTATATATTTGAAGTTCCAAATGATAAACCTTGTTAACTCAGATTTTTCTTAAGGTTTGGATTAACAATTATATGTGGTGTGTTAACTCAGATTTTTCTCAAGGTTTGGATTAACAATTATATGTGGTGTGCGCTGTTTCCCACCGTTTTTCCTAAAGCAAAATGGTGAGGCTTCTGGAGGTAACATTTAGAAAGAAGCATAGCATCATAATGGAAATAACAGTAAGGGTGATCATGCTGATCTCTGCGGCATTTGAGAGAGGTTGATTGACAGCAATGGGGGCTGTCGTCAAAGAGATGACAGTCCAAGTAAAATGGATGCAATAGGTGCACACATGATTGACTCATTGATGTGGAAGATTATACATCACGTCTTTGATCTAATGGAGATAGGCTCATCTTCAATACAAAGAACAGGAGGGCAATGCATAAGGAACTTGGCCAGGGGTAAAATCTACTTGGTTCCAAGGGAGGAGACCACTGGAGCAGGCTGCTGAGATACTTCGTAAAATCTGATCATGGGAGGGCTAATTTTGATGGATAAATTGACCAAGAAAGAGGGACATGTATGCAACAATGTGTAGAAGCTTTTGTATAGATTATGTTAAGCCGTATATAAGCCCCATGTTAACCCAAAAACCCCTTATTAAGCCCTAGATATTGAGTGATTACATTTCTATTGTTATATTGTTATGTAGGCTAGAACCTCTCATGGTCCATTTTATTATAATTGTACCCTTTGTCTCCTCTATATATATATATAATTGTTGTGAAAATCGCGATTAAATGAAAAAATCGCGATTTTTTCCCTTTGCCGATTAAATTGTGATAAATAAACGAAAAAATCGCCATAATTTTTTTTTGCCGATTTTTACTGAAAAATTGTGATAAAAACCAAAAAATCGCGATTTTTTAAGAAAAAATCGCGGGGGGTTGCGACAACACGATTTTATAAACTTTTTTTGGGTTTTTCATTTGCTCATTTGGACAGTTGCGCGCGCGGAGGGAGGAGGAGCTCTTGGAGACCAAGCTGAAGAGGGTTTTTACTATTTAGCCAAATCTAAGTGCTTAGAGGAGAAAATCAAGAGGAGACCACCGATTTCTCCATAGAAACGGTATGTGGATTAATTTTTTTTTGTTTTCATTGTTTAAAAACATTGTTTTTAATGTTTTCCATTGTTTTTGGTTGGGAAACTTCGTATGGGCACCATTTTCTTTTGTTTTCATTGTTTTTAAAGATTTTTTTGTATTTCTTCATTGTTTTGGGTTGAGTAACTTGGTATGACTATGGGAACCAATTTTTTTTTGTTTTCATTTTTTTGCCATTTGGTTGAGTAACTTGGGTTTGAAATGGTTGGGTAATTTGTGTTTGAAACTTTGAACTTTGGAATGGTTGTTTTAGGTTGGGTTACGGGTAACTTGGATTTTCATTGTACAATCATCAATGTAAAAATTAAAATACTAAATTGTAATTTGTAAATTTGTAACTTATAATTTTGTAAATGCTAAATTGTAATCCTAAATTCCTAATCCTTATTCTCCCATAGGTTCACAACTGCACCAAAACACCATTCAAGACTTCAAGTTTGCAACTTCAAAGTTCAAAAACAAACATGCCAAGGAAATTGGGTTCTTTTTGGGAATATGGTGTACCTGATGCTCCGAATGATAGAGTAAACTTGAGTTGCAAGTTGTGTGGAAAGGAGATGTCCGGGGGGGTGTACAGGTTGAAGTTTCACCTTGCAAAAATCCCTGGACATGATGTGGAGCCTTGTACAAATACAATTCCTGAACTTATCCAAAGAGCCATGAGAGCATTGGAAACTTTAGAGCAGAATACAGAGGCCAAAGAAGAACTCAAAAGGCAACTAAAAAGGTCAGCTGAAGGAAGTGGGCCAAGTGGCACTGGTTCTACTGCAGCATCAGCCAATCCGGTAGCTGCATCATCATTTTTTGTTCCTAGAACCACACCTGGTTCACAGCCATCTATCGGTTCAATGCTAAAAAGAACCGAGAAAGAACAAGCTGACAAGTTGCTGGCAAAATTTCTCCTCTGGAGTGATATTCCTTTTAGCATTGTAAGGAATAATCCATTTTTCCAACTTGCTATTGACGCTATTGCAGTGTTGGCCCGGGGTACAAAATCCCTTCTTATCATGATTTCAGAGGCCGGATTCTTCAAAATGAAAAGCATGACCGCACCCAAAGATTGGAGGATTTTAGGGCATCATGGGCAAAGATAGGATGCATTGTTATGTCAGATGGTTGGACTGACCAAAAGGGGAGAACCCTTATAAACTTCTTGGTTAGCTGTCCCAAGGGGACTATGTTTATCAAATCTGTTGATGCATCTAATCAAATCAAAGATGCAAGAACTTTATGTGATTTGCTGGATGTGTTTATTTTGGAGGTGGGTGAACAACATGCTGTCCAAGTCATAACGGACAATGCTGCAAATTATGTTGTTGCCGGTAGGATGCTTATGGACAGGCATCCTACTTTATTTTGGACACCTTGTGCTGCCCATTGTTTTGATTTGATGTTAGAGGACATAGGGAAAATTCCCTTTGTCAAAGATATTGTTGACTCATCAAAAAACATTACAAAATTTATATATAATCATA
>APFE030114822.1:0-18527 GCA_000404065.3 Pinus taeda | reverse complement strand
AGCCATGGACAGGGCCAAAGAAGCCATTCGGGCCTACTATGATGACAAGGGAGATGATGGGTTTCAGAAACAACTCCTTCTATGGGGAGTGATTGATGAGCGATGGAACAACACACTCCATCGTCCCATTCATGCTGCAGGGGTTTTCCTGAACCCTGCATTTTCTTATGCATGTGGGTTTGATTTTGATGTTGAGATCATGGATGGATTCTTATCATGTGTCCAGAAGATGGTGCGATCTCCAGAACAACGTATAGAGATCTCTAAACAAATTGAGACATATAGGATGGCAGGTGGCACATTTGGCTTTGAGATGTCTGTCAATGATAGGATGATTAAAATGCCAGGTATTTTTTAGTTTGTAACTTTGTTTCAAATTTCATTGTCTTTTCAAATTCCATTTTTTTCTTATGTTTATTTAAAATTTTATTAGTAATTTTGTTGTAGATGCATGGTGGAAAATGTATGGTGGCAGGGTACCCCTTCTGCAAAAGCTTGCCATTCGCATCCTCAGCCAAACATGTAGCTCCTCAGGATGTGAGCGCAACTGGAGTGCATTTGAAAAAATACACAACAAGAAGTGCAACAGGTTAACACTTAAACATTTAAAATATTGCAAATTTCCAAATAAATTTGAATTCATTAAACAATATTTTTTTATAATTATTAATTATTATTTCATGATCTTTGTACAGGTTGGAGTCCCAACGACTTAATGACATGGTCTACGTCTATTACAATCTTCGATTGTGGGTGAGACAACTTGAGAGGACACCTGATGTGGATGCCATCTCATTGGATGGGATTGACACTACTGCTGCATGGAGGGTTGAGGCCGAGAGGCCTCTCATGGAGTCTGCTGATGATTGGTTAGTGCAGGATGTAATGGAGGGGGAGGAGGAGCAGGAGCAGGAGGAGGAGCAGGTGGAGGAGGAGGAGGAGGAGGAGGAACAGGAGGAGGAGGTGACACCGCCTGCCCGGGTTACCACTGCCACCAGTAGAGGACGTGGTCTACCTCCTCTAGCTCCTACTTCTAGTTCTTCAGCTTCTAGAGCACATCAGACTCCACTGCGATCTCCACCAGCACAGGCACTAGCATCTACATCTAGAGGGAAAGGGAAAGCTGTGGCATTTTCTCACAAGAGGGGCAGAGGAAATCAATAGGATTAGATTTTCATTTTATTGTATATGACATGATGAGATACATTATCATATTTTTTGTTGATACTTTGAGGCTGAGTTGGGACTCAGGAGTCGGGACTTACTATTTAGGACATGATTCAATGTTATGTGTGATTCAATGTTATGTGTTATGTTATGTTATATATTAGTTTTTTTTATCATATTTATGTGTCAATGTATTTATTTTATGTTGTAGATGGTTTAGATATTAAAAAAATGAAAAAAATGAATATTTTTGTACCAAACGATTTTTTCCCGATTTTTTCCCCGCGTCGATTTAATCCCGATAACGATTAATGCAACATTGATATATATATTAAGGAGACCTAGTCTTAGAATCATCAAATATTGTCTCGTTCATTGTATTTATTGTAAAATGAGGTTTTCTCCTCAAAGATGATTGTAATTATTAGTTTCTTACTATTTTTAAGGTGCAAGGGTCATAACATTTGGTTTTGAGTTTTTGATTCTAGAGTTTTGCTGCTTCAAACAGGTCGTTGTGACATTTTCGCTATAACTTTTTGCTAGTAGTTTTCAGATGGTGAAACTTGGAGAAGATTGAGAGGACATCTTGGGCAATCTTTGTTTTAGGTTTTAGATCTTGGTTGGCTATATTTTCAAAGACATTATCCAAGGAAGTTAGGGTTTTTGAATGCTCCTAAATTTTGTCTCAAATAGATCAGTTTGGCATTTTCACTGTAACTTTTTTTTTTTTTTTTTTTTTTTTTTTTTTTTTTTTTTTTTTTTTTGTGCGGAGGCTACAAACCATGAAACTGTGACCATGTTGAGATGAAATTGTGGTGAATATTTGGTTCAAGTTACAAATCTTGGTTCACTATATTTTTGGAGATATGGTCCAATGAAGTTAGGGTTTCGGTATGCTCCAAAAATCATTCTTAAATAGGTCAGTTCAGCATTTGCACTTTAATTTTTTTTTTTGTAAGGCTTCATAAAGTGAAACTTGGACCATATTGAGGAGAAATATTGGGGAATACTTAGTTCTATTTTCAGAATTTAGTTCACTATACTTTAAGAGTTATACCCTATTGAAGTTAGGGTTGGCGAACAATCATGAAATAAGTTTTAAACATGTCAACTTCGTATTTTTGCTATATCATCTTGTCTGAAAATATTCAAATATGAAATCTTCAGGAATTTCAGGAGACATAGAGAAGTACTTCAGGTACAAGTTCCAAAATTATATTTCAAGAGTTGGACAAGTGGCACGCTATACAAGTTTGCTCATGGGAAGAGGCAAAAAAATCAACAAATTTTGGGAAAGTTACTATAACTTTTAGTTGGAACATCAGATTCAGCTCACACCTGTGGAATTGCAAACTACATTTTAGAGTATTACAGAACAAATTTTCAAATCCAGAAGGCCTCCAATCTCATAGATATATCAATAAAGCTTCAAACATTCTAATATTTTCTAAATTAAGGTATGTAATTTACTTATGACCAAACTATTGATTAGAAGATCCCTTTTTTGGTTGTAATAAATAGGAGTGCAATAATTGTTTTCCAACATACCTCCTAAGAAAGCTGCTACACCAATTAAATTCATTGAACGCCCATCCTTGACTCATGAAGAAAGTGAAGACTTGGAATTTAGGTTATCTCAATTAGAGAAGAAAGTTAATGAAATGGATGGTAGTATTGATCTGGATTGGATCATTATATTGTTTGTAATTCATATCGATGCATTTGGAGCGGAAAAAGTGGAGGAATTAACTCATAGGACCGTTTTTATCGGTGGGACCCAGTTTGGGAAAACGGGGTTTGAAACTTTTTGGGAGCGTTTTGAGGCATCAAACGACGTTTTTTGGGGGTAAAACTTCTTTGCTACTTTACTGCAACACATTTCATGTTGTTCTACATACAAAGATCTTTCCAATGACGCACGAAGCACGTCAATCAGAGTCCGTATGCAAAAGTTATGCCACTCAGAAGTTGACCTCCCTATTTTCATGCCTATAGTTTGGGATGATGTCGCGGCAACCCCCATTATTCATGGAGAATGTGTTGATTTGTGGTAGCATCGGATGTGCTCTAGCCATGAAAATTGGTGGAGAGGCTAAGACACATAAGATCTCCAACACCCAGAAATGGTTGCGGAAATTCCACCTGGTTGGAGAGATATTAAAATAATTAATATTTTTAATGGGGTTCTTAAGTCTAAATTTAGGAAAATTAAAATATTAATGGGTATTAATATAAAACTGGGTGAGAATGTTCTAAATGACATGGATCAAGCCAAATCTAATCTTAGCCGTTGATTAGGGACTTAATCTCGGCCGTTGAAGACTCAACAGGAAAAGTATAAGAGGAGGCTTGAGGGTCAGTTGGAGATACACCAAATTGAGTAGTCAGTTCGATTTTCTGGAGTGGGGTTTGCTGACAGAATCGAACAAGTGATCTGTGGTAGTGAGGGGCAGTTCGGCACGAGGCTGAGAATACATAACAGAGAGGCAGAGATAGTGCCAGAGAGACAGCGCAGAGCTTGGAGAGGCTGACGCAGAGGCAACTGGGAGCTACACAGAGGCTGAAGAGGCCAGCGTGGGTGACGCAGAGGGTTTCAGAGCTAACGTTGAGGCTAGCAGAGCTGATGCAGGGCCAAGAGGCAGTGCCGGAAGAATTTTCGTGGGGCAGATTGAGTGCTGGTGAGTCGAGAAGGGTGACGCAAAGCAACAGAGATGCTTGGAGCAACTTTCATTGTCCAGCTAAGGCGCTGCCATTGTTGTTGTGGGATCGTTCATTTGGTGTTTGATCATCCAGAATATCTGTCTACGAGGAGAGGTACTATTGCCGAGGACATTCTCTGCGTGGGTGAGCCATTTCTGGCACCCTAGATGTATTCAGAAACTGTATAATAATAAAACCCTCATATCTATTGCACCGGTTTTCTCGCATTGGGTTTTTCCAGGCACAATTGTAAAAAATAATGGTTTCCCTTATGTGATTGTCTCAGTTATTTCAGTTGCTGATCTGTGTATGTGTTAAGGCTGCATTTGTGTTTATTTTCGGTATTTATATCTATAAATAACTTGTTAATAAAAAGAACAAGTAGGAGAAAATAAACCAGATAATGCAGTAGGGATTTCTGATGTGTCAGACTTAGAAATTTCAACATGGTATCAGAGGATTACAGATCACAGGAGAATTGAAGGCACCAACAATAATCTGAAGAATTTGCAGCAATAGCAGCATTCCCAAGAGACATCGTTGTTCTAGAGCAGAAGCAGCTAGAGAGGAAGTGATGCAGAGCCTACATCATCATTTCAAGCCAGGAGGAGGGTCAGCGCAGAGGCAGAGAAGGGCAGATCAGAGCTACGCAGTGCCCGGTCATCTTTCTCAGCTAGGAAGGATCTGACGCTGTGGCCAGAAGGTTTTAATTCAGCCGTTGCCGGGATTGTGCAGAGCCTGAAAGGCTCAGTTTCTTCGGTTGTTGGGCTTGGGGAGTTGTGGGCAGATTGTGATTTAAGGAGCTAGTGGGACACCATTTCTGTCAAAGCAGAACAGTGTCTATGGAGACAGAACCAAGGTAGAGGGAGTCGCTACCTTGACGGATTTCCAGCCAAGAAATCCAGATCCGAGTTGCAGCAACAAAGGAGGATTGGAGAGGAGTGATTCGACATTTGGTGGGAGGATTTCTGTAAAGGAAATCAGGACTCAGAGGGAGTCTAGAGGAGCTTGTTCCTTAGAGGGTTTCTTGTGCCAAAGAAATCCAGATCTGAGTTTTGCTGGGGCAGCAGCGAAAGAGGGAGAAGGGAACCAATTCGACATTTATTTGGTAGAGATGGAAGCCACATCTCTAGGAAGGAGGTGGGGTGATTTAGAGCTGTAGTTCGAAAGAACTACAAAGGGGCATGATTCTTGAGGTACCCAAACTCTTGGATCACATCCAGCTACGGGAACCCTTAACGATAGTAGCATGATGACAGATGTTGGGTGGAGCAAAGTGTAGTGGAGCAGCAAGACAGTGCTTGAGTGCAAAATTCTGAGGTAGCGCAATGGAGGTTTAAGCAGTGCGAGAGGCACAGAGGTGTACGCAGCAACGCAGTGGCAGTAGAGGGAGCACAGGATAGCAGCAGAGGCAACTTCAGTTTCACGAGGCTTCCAGATTAACTGGGATGTCAGTGTTTGGGAGAAGTCAGTTACCTACTTCTCGGTAACTGAGTTGCAGTGCAACAGTTAGCAGTGACAGTGCTAGAGGCAGCATGGGCAACATGTTGAGAGGGAGTTGCATTACAGATGTAGCAGTGGCAATGGCAGTGTCATGGCAGTACAGGAAGCAACAGTGCAAATGATGTGAGGCAGTAGACCAAGCATCAACACAGGTACCAGTGTGGAGAATCTATGTGATGTTTCAGTGATGGAGCATTACTACAACACATTCGTCGCTAAGAGGGAGTGTTGATTTGTGGTAGCATCGGATGTGTAATAGCCATGAAAAATGGTGGAGGCTAAGGCACATAAGATCTCCAACACCCAGAAATGGTTTGGGGAAATTCCACCCGGTTGGAGAGATATTAAAATAATTAATATTTTTAATGGGGCTCCTAAGTCTAAACTTAGAAAAATTAAAATATTAATGGGTATTAATATAAAACTGGGTGAGAATGTTCTAAATGACATGGATCAAGCCAAATCTAATCTTAGCCATTCATTAGTGACTTAATCTCGGCCATTGAAGACTTAATAGGGAAAGTATAAGAGGAGGCTTGAGGGTCAGTTGGAGATACACCAAATTGATCAGTCAGTTCGATTTTCTGGAGCGGGGTTTGCTGATAGAATCGAACAAGTGATCTGTGGTAGTGAGGGGCAGTTCGACACGAGGCCGAGAATACATAACAGAGAGGCAGAGATAGTGCCAGAGAGATAGTGCAGAGCTTGGAGAGGCTGATGCAGAGGCAGTTGGGAGCTACGCAGAGGCTGAAGAGGCTAGCATGGGCGACGCAGAGGGTTTGAGAGCTGATGCAGGGCCAAGAGGCAGTGCTGGATGAATTTTCGTGGGGCAGACTAAGTGCTGGTGAGTCGGGAAGGGTGACGCAGAGCAGCAGAGATGCTTGGAGCAAATTTCGTTGTCCAGCTAAGGAGCTGCCATTGTTGTTGTGGATCGTTCATTCGGTGTTTGATCATTCGGAATATCTGTCTCCGAGGAGAGGTACTACTGCCGAGGACATTCTCTGCTTGGGTGAGCCATTTTGGCACCCTAGATGTATTCAGAAACTGCATAATAATAAAACGCTCATATTTGCTGCACCGGTTTTCCCGCATTGGGTTTTTCTGGGCACAATTGTCAAAACTAACAGTTTCCCTTGTGTGATTGTCTCAGTTATTTCAGTTGCTGATCTGTATGTGTTAAGGCTGCATTTGTGTTTATTTTCAGTATTTATATCTATAAATAACTTGTTAATAAAAAGAACATGTAGGAGAAAATAAACCAGAAAATGCAGTAAGGATTTCTGATATGTCAGACTTAGAAATTTCAACATGGTATCAGAGGATTACAGATCACAGGAGAACTGAAGGCATCAACAGTAATCTGAAGAATTTGCAGTAGTAGCAACGTTCCTGAGAGACATCGTTGTTCTAGAGCAAAAGCAGCTAGAGAGGAAGTGACGCAGAGCCTGCATCATCATTTCGAGCCAGGAGGAGGGTCAACGCAGACACAAAGGGGCAGATCAGAGCTACGCAGTGCCCGGTCATCTTTCTCAGCCAGGAAAGATCTGACGCTGTGGCCAGGAGTTGCAAATTCTGCCGTTGCCAGGATTGCGCAGAGCCTAAAAGGCTCAATTTCTTCGGTTCCTGGGCTTGGGGAGCTGTGGGCAGATTGTGATTTAAGGCGCTGGTGGGACGCCATTTCTATCAAAGCAGAACAATGTTTATGGAGACAAAACCAAGGTAGAGGGAGTTGCTACCTTGACGGATTTCCAGCCAAGAAATCCGGATCCGAGTTGCAGCAGCAAAGGAGGATTGGAGAGGAGTGATTCGACATTTGGTGAGAGGATTTCCGTAAAGGAAATCAGGACTCAAAGGGAGTCTAGAGGAGCTTGTTCGTTAGAGGGTTTCTTGCGCCAAAGAAATCCAAATCTGAGTTTTGTTGGGGTAGCAGCGAAAGAGGGAGAAGGGAATCAATTCGACATTTATTTGGTAGAGATGGAAGCCACATCTCTAGGAAGGAGGTGGGGTGATTTAGAGTTGTAGTTCGAAAGAACTACAAAGGGGCATGATCCTTGAGGTACCCAAACTCTTGGATCACATCCTGTTATGGGAGCCCTTAATGATAGTAGCATGATGACAGATGTCGGGTGGAGCAAAGTGTAGTGGAGCAGCAAGACAGTGCTTGGGTGCAGAATTATGAGGCAGCACAGTGGAGGTTGAAGCAGTGCGAGAGGCACAAAGGTGTATGCAACAGTGTAGTGGCAGTAGAAGGAGCACAGGATAGCAGCAGAGGCATCTTCAATTTCACGAGGCTTACTTGGATGTCATTTTTTGGGAGAAGTCGTTACCTACTTCTTAGTAACTGAGTTGTAGTGCACCAGTTAGCAGTGACAGTGCTAGAGGCAGCATGGACAACACGTTGAGAGGGAGTTGCATTATAGATGTAGCAGTGGTAGTGGCAATGTCATGGGCAGCAGTACAAGAAGCAACAGTGCAGATGATGTGAGGCAGTAGACCAAGCATCAACACAGGTACTGGTGTGCAGAATTAGTGTGATGTTTCAGTGATGGAGCATTACTACAACACATTCGTTGCTAAGAGGGAGTGTTGATTTGTGGTAGCATCGGATGTGCTCTAGCCATGAAAATTGGTGGAGAGGCTAAGGCACATAAGATCTCCAACACCCATAAATGGTTTGGGGAAATTCCATCCGGTTGGAGAGATATTAAAATATTTAATATTTTTAATGGGGTTCCTAAGTCTAAACTTAGGAAAATTAAAATATTAATGAGTATTAATATAAAATTGGGTGAGAATGTTCTAAATGACATGGATCAATCCAAATCTAATCTTAGTCGTTGATTAGGGACTTAATCTCGGCCGTTGAAGACTCAACAGGAAAAGTATAAGAGGAGGCTTGAGGGTCAATTGGAGATACACCAAATTGATCAATCAGTTAGATTTTCTGGAGCGGGTTTTGCTAATAGAATCGAACAAGTGATCTTGGTAGTGAGGGCAGTTCGGCACGAGGCCGAGAATACATAACAGAGAGGCAGAGATAGTGCTAGAGAGACAACGCAGAGCTTGGAAAGGGTGACATAGAGGCTGAAGAGGCCAGCGTGGGTGACGCAGAGGGTCTGAGAGCTGACGCAGAGGCTTCAGTAGCTGCGCAGAGGCTAGCAAAGCTGACATAGGGCCAAGAGGCAGTGTCAGAAGAATTTTCGTGGGGCAGACTGAGTGCTGGTGAGCCAGGAAGGGTGACGCAACCCCTGCAGAGTGACGCAGAGCAGCAGAGAAGCTTGGAGCAACTTTCATTATCCCGTTAAGGAGCTACCATTGTTGTGGGATCGTTCATCCAGTGTTTGATCAGCGAGAATATTTGTCTCCGAGGAGAGGTACTACTACCGAGGACATTCTTTGCTTGGGTGAGCCATTTCTGCCACCCTAGATGTATTCAAAAATTGCATAATAATAAAACCCTCATATCCGCTGCACCAGTTTTCTCGCATTGGGTTTTTCCAGGGATGATTGTCTGAAAATAATGGTGTCCCTTGTGTGATTGTCTCAATTATTTCAGTTGCTGATCTGTATATGTGTTAAGGCTGCATTTCTGTTTATTTTCGGTATTTATATCTATAAATAACTTGTTAATGAAAAAGAACAAGTAGGAGAAAATAAACCAGATAATGCAGTAGGGATTTCTGATGTGTTAGACTTAGAAATTTCAGCAAAATGGGCTAGCCACGTTATTATGATGTAAAAGACTCTAGACGAGTCTATATTGTAACTCTAGTTAAGAGTTGATGTTGTCAAAATTAACCACTAGTAGGTTATCGGGCTATGTTATAATCGGGCCACTGGGAGGAAGAGGCACTCCATTCTTTCGAGAGCATTTTGTTCCATAGCTGAGCAAAGATAGCCAAGAGCGATAGGAGGTAGAGAAACAGAGAGGATTTGTGCACTGTAGCAACCCACAGACCACAAACATTACTTCTTTGTACCTGCAGCCATATTTCCAGACAGAGAAAGAGGGCGAAGCGACCTCACCTTCTGGTTGGGTTTTCTCTCGAAAGGGTTTCCCAGAGAGCATATCTTGTGTCTTATGTGTGTGCGTGAGCTTATTTAATCGTTCTGTACTTTTTTGCATAATTTCCATTCGCATGCATGCACTAATTACAATTAAATCTACATATCTTAAAGTTTAATAAAACTGTAATAGTGTAAAATCTCAGATTTTTAATATAATATTATCAGATCTGTTGTGACGAATTGTCTAGTGGAATATCCATGACAGTTTATGGATCATTTGGTATCAGAGCAGGTTTCTTTGGGTATTTTGTGGAGAATTGCAGGGATCTAGATCGGCGGGGCCAAAAATCATAAAACCCTAATCATGGCCGACGAATCTGTAAATGAACCTCGTGATCCGACAGAGGTGAGGTTTATGTAGTTGGAACAACAAGTCGCAGATATCAACCGCAATGTAAGCCTCCTCATGGTGGCCTTGAATAGCAAGTTGGGGATATTTGGAGAAGATGGGGGTTTGAATGCAGAGGACAAACCAGAACGAGGATCAAAAGAGGGAGAAATGGAGAACCAGTCGAAGAAAGGATGTGAAAAAGATCAACCCATTTTGAGTGTCGTGAGCCAATCAGAATCCTTGTTTAAAATGGAAGCAAAAGTCGATATCAAGCCGTACCATGGCATGATTGACGCTCTGAAGCTAAACCACTGGTTGCAGCAACTGAAAGTTTATTTCATTGTCCATGAGATCGAGGAAGGGAAAAAGATCTCATTCGCTTGGCTGAAATTAGAGGGCCATGCACTGACTTGGTGGGAGAGCCACACGAAAACCCTGAGGTTGGAGGGAGAACCTCCAGTGAGTAAGTGGGAGGATTTCAAAACCCTCATTAAGTCAGTTTTATCCCATTGGGTACGTGGAGGACCAGTGGATCTGGTGGCATTACTTCAGGCAAAAGCCGGGCCAAAGCATGCAAGAGTACACTGCGAAATTCAGGAAGACAACTATAATGTTGGGTATCTCTCCAAAGAACCCAGATGTACTCATCAAGTATTTGAGGGGTCTGCACCATTATCTGTGTGAGCAAGTGATGTTCAAGCCCAAATCGGTGGACGAGGCTTGTGTACTTGGAGAACACAGGCCTAAAGAGAGCGCAATCAAGTGGATCGAAGCAGAAGGAGCAACAAGAAGCTTCTAAAGAGGGGAAGAAGAAGCAAAAAGGGGGAAAAGATAAGAAGACGACAACCACAACACACCAGTGCAAAGATCCTACCAACCACTGTAACCACTGCAACATCGATGGCCATATAGCGGAAAAATGTTGGAAGTTGCATCCAGAGCTAAACCCGAAGAACAAGAAGAAGAATCTCATGGCCACTGATTCGAGCAACCAAGTTGAAACCAACTCCGAGGTGGATGAGAAAATCGTCTATATGTCAGTACAAAAGGAGGTGAATTTGAGTAGCCTTCAGCAACAGGAAGAGAAAGAAATGACCAAATTCTTCCATATAAAGATACCGGTCAAGAAGACAAAGGTTGATGCTCTATTTGACTCAGGATTGCAGGCGAATCTCATTGCAGAAGAACTGGTCAAGAAGTTGGGGTTGGAAGTTCATGATCATCCAAACCCATATTCATTGGGATGGGTAAATAAGGACACAGAGTTGAAGGTAACAAAACATTGTAAAATTAGGTTGGCTACCAAATCTGATTTTATTGATGAAGTAGACCTAGATGTGGTTCCCCTTGATGTAGTGGAGTCGTGTTTGGAAGTCCATACATGTGCATGCGTGATGCAATATTCATGAGGAGAGCCAACCAGTATCGGCTCATCAAGGATGGAAAATCGTTCATCATCAACACGCACAAAGGCAAGTCGAAAATATCACTGGTAAGTGCCAACCAAGCCAAGAAATTGATCAGTTCGAGCAAGAAGTATGTTTTATTGTTTTTAAGAGAAAGTCAGTCTGAAGAGGAGTCAATAAGAGGCAAGGCATCCCTGGAGGGGTGTACTAAGAAACATAAACAATTGGAGTTGTTACAGACATACAAGGATGTGTTCTGAGAGCCTAAAGGGTTACCACCTAAGAGAGAAGTGGAGCATGAGATCCAACTATTGCCAGACTCTCATTGCCAAATATTGGGTTGTACAGACAGTTTGTTATAGAATCAAGTGAGGTGAAGAAACAATTGCAATAGCTGCTGGAACAAGGTGTCATTCGATCGAGTACGTAACCATGTGGGTCACCCATCATCATTGTGCCGAAGAAGGATGGGACTTGGCAGATGTGTATAGATTACAGGGCGTTGAACAAAATCATGCTCAAGAACAAATACCCCTTACCTAGGATAGATGATCTGCTAGATTAGTTGTAGCAAGCAAAGTACTTCACCAAGTTGGACATGAAGTCTGGATATCACCAAGTCCGAGTCAAAGAAGAAGATACATGGAAGACCGCCTTCATAACCAGGCAAGGTTTATATGAGTGGTTAGTCATGCCATTTGGCTTATGTAATGCACCAACTACATTTATGAGATTAACGAATGATGTGCTACGCCCTTTTATAGATTCATTTGTTATTGTCTATTTGGATGATAAACTGGTATTAGTGCTACCTGTGAGGAGCATATGTCACATTTGACGCAGGTGCTGGAAACATTGAAGAATCACAGACTGCTAGCAAATCCCAAGATGTGCGAGTTTGCGCAACAGTCTTTGGTGTATCTGGGGTATGTGATCAATGGAAGAGAATTGAACATAGATCCTTCCAAGATGGATGCCATCATGAAATGGCCGATGCCTACTAATGTTTCTGAGGTCAGGAGTTTCATTGGGACAACACAGTACCTAAGGAAGTTCATAGCCTCGTTGTCAGCGGTAGTAGCACCGCTCCACACCATAACAACAAGTGGCAAGATTTTCCAGTGGGGAAAAGGAGGTCAACAAAAGGCTTTTGAAGAGCTAAAGAAGAGGATTAGCCAAGCACCGATTCTGACATTACCAAACTTGCAATGACCCTTTGAAGTGGAGACAAATGTGAGTGGGTATGCTATGGGAGATGTCTTGATGCAGGGAGGAAGGCTTGTATGCTACCATTTTGAGGTATTTCTTGGGGTAGTCCTTAACTTCCCTACCTATGACAAGGAGCTCTATACCATGGTGCAAGCTATGAAGAAGTGGAAGCACTATCTGATGGGAAAGCAAACAGTAATCCACACAGATCACCAGCCGTTACAATACTTGCAGGCCCAAAGTAAGCTACAACAAACTAGGCATTACAAGTGGATGGGGTTTTTACAACAGTTTCATTTGGTGATCAAGTATAAGAAGGGAAGCACAAACAAGTTGGCCGACATGCTTTCAAGACCACCCACATTGAAGATCACAACTTTGGGGACTCTTATGCACATGGAGCGATTCACCCATGATGCATACCGAGAGACATATTCAGAAGATGAGGACTTCAAGGAGGTGTATCAACAGTCGTAGAGTCAGACTCTTAGAGTCATGTGCATGATGGCAATAACATGGTAGACTAACATCTTGAGGATGGGTTACTCTACAAATTGGATAAGCTATGTGTTCCTAAAGGTGAGCGATTGCAGTTGATCAAAGTGTGAAAATTTGGAAGCCCCAAATTTCTGCTACAGCGACTGATTAAGTTCCTTCTATCTGTTAATTACTGAACAAATTATTTACTATTTCCTATAGTAAACACCAAAACTAATACACTGCAACCTTCACCATTTGAATAAAAATGCGGAAACAAGAAATTGAGCAAGAAAGAAATACAACACATCTACACAATTATTTTTGGACAAATGTCCTCGAAAAAACCCAATGATGGAAAACCGGTTCAACAGCTGAGGGTTTGTATTATTAAGCAGTAGTTTTCTGAATACAATCTATGGATGCCTTGCTGGCTATCCAGTTTAGAGAAAAACTAGACAAAACAAGTAGTGAGATGCTCTCACCCTGTCACTGAAAGAATCTGACTCTAATCTCGCTGGAAAGAGGCTCTGCGTCCCTTCTGTGTCAACCTCCACGCAGAACTGTGTCAACCCTACACAGTCTCTGCGTCACCTCTGCTGGGGACTGCGCTGCTCTTCCTTCTGATACTCTGCTGCTAAGAAACGTCGATTTCTAGCCTCCTGGTCTCACACCGCGGATCCCGGCTTCTGAAACTTGATTTCCTCAGCAGGAAATTCGATCTCCCTCTAGGCTCTGCGTTGCCACTGCGTCAGCATTGCGTGGGCCAGCGTCAGCCTCTCTCTGGACGTCGTTCTATCCTCTCTGCCTTGTACTCTCTGGCCCAGGAAAAGACTCCTCACCAGATACTATCCCTGCCCCTCTCTGCAAAAGATCACTATCGAAGATCTCTTCAGCAGCTGCTCTGCTTCAAAAATCGAACTTCTAATCTTCTCTCTGTCTTTTCCAAATGCCCATCAAGCCTCTTCTTATAATCCTTATGTTGAGAACCAACAGCCCAGATTAGATTCTAATCAATGGCTCAGATCATTTTGGCTTGATCCTCGTCTTCTTCTAGAAGTTTCACACACAATTAGATTAATACCCTTGAATTATTTTAGTTCTCTAAGTTTAGACTTAGGTACCCATTAAAAAAATTAATTATTTAAATTGATTCCGAGTGGAATTTCACAAAACGATTTCTGGGTATTGTGGAATTGATGCGTCCAAGCGTCCCTACAAATTTTGAGGCTTAGAGCACATCTGATGCTATCAAAAATCAACATAGAGAGGCTCAAACCTCTAAGGTTGTAGGGCACTTTGGTGTAGGGAAGATCGTGGCTAACTTGTAGAGGGACCTGTATTGGCCCAAGATGCAAGAGCAGGTAGCTAGGTTCATAAGAAGATGCATGCTTTATTGTACCAGCGAGCCTAACAACAGGAAACATGGTTTATATCATCCCTTAACTATACCTACTCGTCCTTGGGAAAGCATTTCCATGGACTTTTCACATCGAAATATAAGTTGCAAGGTTGCTTCTTTTTGACCTAAAAGGCAAGCAAAATGATCTTGAGGCCTCCTTAACTGGAAACCAAGAAATCCTACTCATATTCATCATAGACTCCATTCTCCCAAAGATTAAGGCATTGATCTACCAAGGGTGGTCACTAAAACTCATATCCCTTCATCTCCTTCCAGGTCTAGCCATGTTGGGGTAGCTAGAGCATCAGTTTCCCGACAAGCTAGCCATAAAAAAAATTTCGATCTCCTAGGGTCTCCTATGTAGGCCTTTCCTCAAGCTCTCCTCCAATTTTGAAGCCATTCCGACAGTGGAGTTGGGAGAAAAGCCTAGCCCTAGCTCCGGGATCAAAACTTGCCCTACCATCCCCAAGGCTAGTACCTCACAGGGTCAAAACAACACCTTCAAGTGCAAATTATTTCTTTGATCCTTTCCCCTCCTTGTCTAGGGTAAGAATATCATTGGTTGTTACATTCTTCCCTCATACCCTAGACTGGGTTCACTTGGCCCCGTGTGGTCCCACTCCTTTGAAAGATCATTCTTCAAGAACCATCTGGGATACCAATTCCAACAAGGATTTTAGGGATCGGGGAACTCCTTCACAAGTCTTATCCCATAAACCTAATCCTCAAATCCTTTCTTCCTTTCTCTAGAATATATAGTACCTTGCTTAGAAAGCAAGCAAGCTCCATCCTTCAAACTCTTTTGGGAAACGGTTTATTTGGGTCACTCACATCTACTGACTTATCCTTCATTGGTGACTCCATACATACTAGGTCTCCTCCCATCGGTGAAAGTCCGTAAATAGAAGGAAGCCTTAGCTGAGGTGACAATGGGCTAAGTCTCCATTTGTTGCCCTTGTCCTAGCATTTGCCATTTAGGGATCCCCCTTAGGTCCCCTGCTAGTTTGAGCAATAACATTTTGGCGTCGTTGTCGGGGACGCGAAACGTGTGCTTTGTTCCCATACGACATATTGACATATCATTATTGGTGACTCCATTGGAAGAAGGAAGCCCTAGTTCTTCATTGAACTTTAAGGTCAATGCTTGTAGGGTGAAGCAAGCATTTTTCTAGGCATCTTTAATTTCACCCTGGTGACTCCTACACATTTTTCATGTATACCTCAAATAGGTTGTCTTTCTTTGATAAATTTCCTGCTTTGGACATTGCTAGCATTCTTGGGCATCCCAATCATGTCGTGGGAAGGATGGTACGTGGGGTGCCCGTGTTTGATGGTGATCTACTCTTTGCAATTTACCACGTAGAAAGATTTGATGCACATGCTTCAAGAGAGAAGGTTGTTCACTAAGATGTCCTTATGTTATTGTTCATGGGATCTCTTAGTGGTGATAACTCATGGTTGCATGATGATGAACCTAGGAGTATCTCATCTATTGATGAGTTCGTTGATGGCTTTCTTAGACATTTTCAAGTACACCCCACATTAAGCATCCAAGAGGAAGCCTTCATCGAGCATCATCAAGGCATTAAGAATCTAGGTAACGAGCAATAAAATGAGTCCTCCTTGGGTCCACATGATGAAAATAATGATTTTGAGGACACATGTGTTGGGAAGGATGAGTTTATGGAAAGTGAAATTGAGACCAACCTTACCTTTCTCAAGGATGTTACTCCCGATGAATACTATTTTTAAAACCTTGAGAAAGATCATCCCATTAGCCCCTTGGAAGATGACATTGAAGATTATTTCCACATTGAAAAGGAGAAATGGGAAATTGCTTGTGCTCAATTTGATTATGCTCCCATTTACGACACCGACAAGGAGGGTGAGGATGAGATTGCTCTTCCCTTCCCCTCAGGTGCTATTTATGATGACATACCCATTGATACCCTTGGGAAGGAGAATGTTCATTTGCCTTTGCATAAAGAGGGATAGTTGGAAGTGTTCAATTTTCCTTTTAGGAGGGAGTTGAGACCCAATCGTTGATACTAAGGAAACTAATAAGGCTCCCACTTCTCCTGAGTATGATTCTATTTTCAAATCACTTGAGCCTTTAGATTATGATTTTGGGAAAGAAAAACCCATTGAATACAATACTTCTTTCTCCCTTTTTCCTATTGGTCAACAATTTGGGTCTTCATCAAGCGATTCCCTCACCCTTGGTCATATGTTCTTAAGTAATTGTGATCCCTTTCCCCCTCCCGAGTATAGTGTCAAGGAAAAGCCCATCATTGATTATACTTTTCCTCCTTGGACACACCCTCAGGGTTTTAATCACTACATAGTCTCCCCTCTCAAGTGTAATCATCATGTGCAACCTACTTGTGTTTCTCCATCTCGTAGACCTCCCTTTCTTGCTAATCATAACTCGATGAAGGCCATAAGCCATGACATAAATAATAAGGACAATGGTAGAAGTGATATGCTGGAGGTCGCCATCCATTGAAAGTTTATGAAATTGGTTGTTGACATCTCTATATTTTGGTTGCTAGAGAAGATCTCATGGACTAGATTACATCCTTTTCTTACCTCTTCTCACATAATCATCCTTATGTGGGCATCATATTTTCCCACCTCCCGCCCACAACATCCTGCATGTGTTTGGGTTTGCATTTGCTTTGGGACTTGCTGCATGAGTAATCATATAGGCAGGCATATTTATATTGACTTGATGATATGTTGGTTGCATTGGCTTTATGATTACACTTAATAATAGCTTCGTCACATGCATGTTAGGGTAGGATGCATTGCATGCTCATTTCCACTTTAGAATTAACGTCATATGATATTTCTCATGGTAGATAGATTCATACTTCCCTATTTTATTTTCTGTTGGTTTTATGGCCTTAACATATAGCATGTGCGATCATGAGACGCCGCAAATGCATGCAACCCCGTGTTTTTCATCTATCATATGTGCAGGTGACAAGTCTACGATAACCAAGAGATTCCTGGAGTTCTCGTGACCTTTCATTTGGGTAGCTTTGCCCACTTCTTCGAGAGATCACGTCCCAGTTGGAGCTAGATGTTACCCACCATTTTGTGGGTGATATCCTTAGGAGATTTTTTTTTCTCCAAGATGGTCCTCCGGAAGCAAGCATCCCCTTGCAGCCACCAGCTAGATCATTATGTCATTTCTCCGCCACCTGAGTGAGCCATGTGGTCCCTCGCCCATCTGCCATGATCGTGTATTTGAAGGTGGGCCTCCCGAACCTAAAGGTATGCCTTGTCATTTCGTAATTGAGTATTGTAGTTTGCTTATCATGGACATTTGTGGGCATGGAATAATGGGGGGACTCGGCGGAAAGATGGGCTGGGTCTGTGCTCTTGTCCCCTAGACCTCTTTTGGATATTAACCTCGGATTCTAATCCTGTGGGATCTCTTTTACTGACCATTTGGCTTTAGGGATGGTATTGGGAAACCTTGATTTTGGTTGCGTGGTCCCACTCCCTTATCGCTTATGTTACCCTCTTTCCATTCATTATTACCCCATTCAACATTTCCCCCACCTGGGTCCACATTCCTTTATTGGGTCCACATAGGGTTAGCTCGCCCCTTTCCCTGGCCCTCACCTTGGGTGAGGCTTGGAATGATGCCCCATAGGTTGATGCAGCTAAAAAGAACGATAAAAGCATATTTGCCCACATTCAATAGGAAAATGTACCACAAAATGCAAAAGATGGTCGGGACAAACAGATTTAGCACGTGGGCAAAAGCCAATACATGAGCTCTACCCCATCATCATGGCCATCACCCTGGTTCCTACAGGTTCTACGAACCTCCTTCATCATATAGGAACCCATGATTGCCCCAACCTCTTGTGGGAAATGAACCGCCCTACCATTACAGGGGAGTATTGTTAAGTTAAGGTATGTTCTATGCTTATAACAGTTTACTTCTTTTTCTTATTACATTCCACAGATTAGCAATCACATATATATAAAGTAAAGTGCAGATAGAACATTAAACGATCGACAGAAAACAAGCCAAGACAAGAGATACAAGATGTGGCGGCTAGCCAGGGACAAACCCCACAATGTGTGGAGAAACCCTTTGATCAAATCTTCTTTTATCTTCAATAATTCAGCAGAGTGAAATAGTACAATGAATCTGATTCATATCAGTAGTAGCAAACCCTAGATCAGCAGCATCAACATTAGCGGCTTCATTATCAAACTAGGGCAGACGATATCTCACAAACCG